>LS990915.1:31560217-31615197 GCA_900464855.2 Musa schizocarpa
CCTCCCCTCTTCTTCCTCCTACTGTCAGCCCCCTCTCTAGTGCCAGAGGACAACAAGAGGGACCAATCTCTCCTTGTTTGCTACTACGTGGTAGTGCGCGATCATGAGAAAAGAATGCACTACATGAGGAGATGTGTCATTGCTGTGCCCATCGTGTGGATCATCATTAGAGAGGAGTTTGTGAGAGCTCCTTCATCCACCAACTAGGATCTATGATCTTAGGAGATATAGGAGTTCTCATATGTGAGAACGTCTCACACCTCTTATGCGGTTTTTTGTTTTTCAATTTTTATACTCACGATCATGTGATAAATCTATTATAAAAAATTAATTTTTATTTTTATTTTTCGTTTTGCACATGATATTATCAAAGGTTTCCCAATAGTGCTAAAATAATAGGTGAATAGTCTTCTTGGACCTCGATGAACTGATTTCTCGTAATAGGTTTATCATATCATCAAAGATCTAAGTTAATAGTCAACCCTTAATCCCCAATGCTAATCGGACAACCCTTGAATACTTTATCATTGAAAATGTACTTTCCAATAGGTATAGCTACAACCACTAATTGAACAAGTTTCATATTCTTCTTCATTGTAGAGTGACATGCAATAAACAAATACGTAAAACTAGTATCAATCAATATGCTAGTTCAACAAGCTTTCACTGCATCATCCGATCCTTCGGTGTATCTCCTGATTCATCTAGCCTGATGCCCGATCATTGACTTCGGCCTAACTTTGATTCTTCTTTAATCATTTTGTCTTTCTCACGATCATAGTTAGTCATGCATCACTTATCTCAATATATGGATTAGATCATTAATTCACCAATTGATTTCATCATCAAAATCCAAGATTCAATAGCTAGTTGGCAAGTGACAGAGAATAAGAATACCTAGAATCACTATTTTAGAAGCCTAGGCATCTTGACATGTAAATACATATACTCGAGGTTGTTGAATTTGAGATATGCTTTGTTGCTATAAAGATGGAAAATGAAGTTGTTGCGATTTTAGTGGGCAATCCCTTATCTATTGACAAGTGAAGCATACTTGCCCAACGAACAATGTGTAGAAACATGTCCTTCCACAGTTATAACATCTAACTATCACTTGCTAGGAAGTATTCATCTCCCATTGACTATCGAGGCAATTGTGGTCCATGATATGGCCTTGCCTTCTTTGGAGGTCCTTTATCAGTGTTGTATATGATAGAAGATAAGATTTCCTCATATAGTTAGGGAAATCTTATCTTCTATCATGCCCCCGCAAGATGGTGTTCCTGATAAGGATACCAATCTTGGATCAATGCAAAGAATGGTTTACAAGCAAGAGACTTTGTGAGTAGAGCAAGAGCAGATCGTTGCTACTGTTGCGATTGCTATTGCTATGAGGGCACAGGCGTTCCCTTCGTTCTCCTTAAGTCCGCCCTTCGTTCTCCTTAAGTCCACCGTCTTTGGCAGATCAGCGAAGGCTACTGTGGTGAAGAAGATGAGGATTGGCTGTGAAACCTCTTAGGAATGTGGCTACAGCGACGTTGGTCGCTGGCCAAAGACAAGGGCGAAGCTTCGCTTTTCTCAACGACGTTGGTCGCTAGCCAAAGGCAAGAGCAAAACTTCGCTTTTCTTACTGCTCTGATACCATGAAGAAAATAATAAAAGATAAGAACAATTATTGAAGAAGAGAAGAAGCTTTATTTAGAAATGAAATAGCTTTAGCTTCAATACATTAACATGTTCCCTCTCATATTTATACAAATTAAGAGAAAGGATTTCCCTAAACAGAATAGAGGATTTTTCTCAACAGAGAGATTTCCTTATATAGTTAGGGAAATCTTATCTTATATCAGTATAAAGTCGAATTGCCTACATGAGAAAAATTAAAATGTTTGCCTATGATCCTTCTGACTCAAGTGATCGCCAAGAAATCACTCGACAATAATGCCTTACTGACAACCTCTATTCGGTAACTCTAAGATAGCAACTCGCTCTCAAATATATAAGCGCTTACTTATTTCCAAATGCCATATCTTTTAGTCTTCATTTGCAACCAAATATATAGAGAAGCTAGAGAGATCAGTAAAGTAGTCTTTATAATCAATTATCGATCTATTGTGACACGGGAGTGCCTAATTTGTTATAATCAGCTCATATAGATCTTGCTGATGCTATGGTATTCTCTACAGCCCATAATGTTATCTCATAACCTTTCACTCAACCTACTTAAATATGATAATTCATGGGCATATTCCTTAGATAAAGTTAAAGTTGTTTCAATATGCTTTTCTTCGTGACCAAGAAATACATTAAAGGAGTTAGCTACCAACTATAAAATACTTAATTTCATAATTCCTTATGATTGAAGAGTTGTTTTATGCACTAATGCTTATTTTGGTGTTTGAGAGTTAGAAAGAAGTTTAGAAACCGAGTATATTGCTAGAAGCTCTCTTGGAATTTTATCTTAAACATTATATCTCTTAAATGCTTCTTTTAGTGATGAGTCTTCTGTTTTTAGTTTTGTATCCTTGTTTATTATCCTTAGGGTAGTGAACTTTCTGTATTGCTTTGTGATCTTAAATTTGGTGGTGAGTTATATTTTTTATTTTATTAAAGTTTTATCATGATTTTATTTATTTTCTATCCGAAAAACTTATTCCAACAAATACAACTATACTATCGACTTTATTTCAAAATCCATTATGTATTACCCCCGTATCATATTACATATTATATACTTAAAATAAAATAATAATAACAAATGATATACTAAAAATATAATAAATCAAAAAATTAAATCATCCGATCAAGATGATGATGATGATGATGATAATAATAATAATAATAATAATAATAATAATAATAATAATAATAATAAAAAATAGCACAACATGTATCAAAGTGCCAACCTCACACAAATCAATTGATAGCTCTTATGGACATTTGAACTTTTGATATAGACAACTCTAAGACAACCATAAAAAAAGGTTCTATATGGCACTCTCATTGAAATCAGTATTTTTCATTTACGATGGTACTTATAATAGAGATACGTATTCTCTATTATAAGTAAGAGACAATTAGTTGTCACATCTAATGGCCTGCTAAATTTTTAAAGTGAATTATCCTATTATCCTGCCTACTTAATAACAAGAATCAATATTCTCAATAAATTATAATAATTATATAGGAACATATCATATCATGTTTTAGTACACCAATTCAAAGACAAGAATTCATATAACAATGAAAAACTGCCAAGACAACCCATCAACATTTAATAAAATTAAATAACAATTAGCTTATATAAAAAATTTAAGTTAATTATATAAGAATATGATTAATAATAATTATTTATAGTTTACCAATCTTATACAATCTTTAATTTTCAAAAATTATGTATATCATAGCAAACGGGTAAGTTGGATGTAATATAGAGTTATATTTATACTGAAAATGAAACAATTCTTGATTAGATCAATTTTAAATAAAAAATAATAATTAAACATTCGAAAGATCATTAACTATACTATAAATAGATTTAATTGAGGACGTGAGATAGTTATCAATATTCAATACAATAAATTATATTAATATCTTTCTAGGACACATGTCAAAATGAGATTTATATATTTAATCCCTCAAAGGCATGATTACATGCTAGTGTTTTATTCACAAAAGTAAATATTACATCACAAGAAGATCACGTAGATCTCCGGTTTCAAATATCTATCCAAACATCTATGCCATAAGTGCGGATGTATGCATCAACATTGATCCAACGCAAAGCACAAACCAAAGGCAAAATGTTCCTTTTACATATTTTATTGCTTCATTGTGCTTTTCCTTTTCCCATGGACTTGTCAATTTAGGGACTAAATTAAAAAGATCGGTGGTAATTGCCTTATGGAGGTTCTTGAGAATCCCCTTGTATGCCCTTCACCTTGGAATCGGGCTTTCTTTAAATCAATTGAAGTGGAACATCTAGCTCAGGTGGAGTCTGAAAAAATGAACTCATTGATCGGATACCGCTTTAGTCCAATGGCTTCCCGTAATTATAGTAAGAGTACTTAATTCACCATGCAATAAGCCGAAGGCCAATTTACTTCTCGGACGAAGAGGCTTTGTTTGATCCCAAATGGTCAGCAGGGCCTGTGTTGAGAAATCCATGGATTAGCTGCCTGGCATCAAGTCTAACCTGCCAATTCCACAATCAATCACCAAAGATGGGATTATATTTCCACAAATAAACACATGTAGCTTGGTTGTCTTATAAGATGATACTATGATAAAATCTAAAATAAAGAGTTACAGTAGCAATTTCATGTACCATACATTCTGTCCTATATAAGATGTTAAATTGCATAAGAAGTCAATCGCACTGGTCAAAAGGATTGCTAATGAAATTTCCGGAATACACAATAACTTCTTTATCTCTTCTGAACCATAGGACCAAATTTCATCAACATATTATCTATATTGTTAAGTAATCAGAAAGAAGAAATATTGGTAAATTCCTTTGTTATATGAAGCCATTGAATCTCATGTAGCTGTAGTAAGTTGCTGAAGAACGTGAAGGACATCGCATTTATCCTTCAAAGGAGATTTTTGTTTCGCAAAGACAATGAAAAACGGTTCATAGTCATGGCTGAAGGTCATAGCAAGGACTTTCTCTAACTTCAGAAAAGATATATATAAGCACCTCAATATAGACGATATGTAATTATTTAGCAAACAGTCCATAATAATGGCCGAAGTTCACAGCAAAGACTTTTGCTTATTTAAGTTCAAATAAATTCATTCTAAATGCAGCAAAGATACATATGCATGTCCATATAGACAAAACATAGTTTAGCAAAAGTAGGTATTTAAGTTTCTAAACAAAAATTTTCCAATTCTAACACAAAGTTCCTATGAATTAAGCAGAAAACTTCTGTAATGGTGTATGCTTTTCATGGTCCCAAGTAATCACAACTTTTGTTACTTGAAGTATCTAGAGGCTCATAGATTTATGAAGAGAAAGAGATATTGGAGGTTAAAAAAAAGCCAAATCTTGATCTTCCTAAGATCATAATCCACTATATGGAAGAAAAATCCCATCAACGAGTAAACCAAAATAGGCAAAACTAGATGGATGTTTATAATGAGAACATTGATAGAACATACACTAAGATTGTCATGATGCGGCCCATCGTGGGACTAAATTAAGTTAATGGTAATTGTAGACCGAAGGAGCCTAGTGGTGATTCCACACTGTGATATATTATCCATTTGTTCCATGGTTAGCTCTTTAATGCTCGACCCCTTGTCATACCAAAAAATAAATCAACTCTCCAATAACTTGTTGAGACTAAATTACAAACCCAAATTACTTAAACTCAAGTTAATGATAGTCCACTCTTATTGAAGTAACTCGAGTCTTCCTCAACTATGGACATGAGCCTAAATTTAGGATGATATAGAGGTCTCAATTAATGAAACCAAACAACAATTTAACTAGAATGGCACATTGAACAAAAGAATATTAAGCCATTACTGCAATATAAGGATCCAAGCAGGTATTCAATAATAACTATATAAAAAAACCACAAAAGGAACAAGGAAGATATCACAAACCAGAGAAATGCTGAAGGCCCGAGTTGCGAGTTCGGATATCAGCTTTCAACATCCAAAGCCCCCCAACTTTGAAGTAAGAGCTTCGATGAGTTGCGAGTTCGGATATCAGCTTTCAACATCCAAAGCCCCCCAACTTTGAAGTAAGAGCTTCGATGAGCCCATCGAAGCTACTGAACTTGGAGTTCACCACGTCGACGCGAACTCCAAACCTCTCCACCCCTTTGGCAGTCACCGGGCCATGTGCACAGACCAGAATCTTCGGCCACCGTCGCCTCACCTTCCCCCAGTCCCATCCCAATGCCTGCAACCCCTTAATCAACCCTTCCACCTCTGCCGAGCTCGTGAAAACCATGGCGTCCAGTACTGTATCCAATGCCACCAACCCCTCCATGCAGCGCGGTCCCGTCCATCTGGTCTCATAAGCAGGAACTCTCTCGGGAGCCCAACCCCGCGCCCACAAATCTCTCAGGAAGTCCGGGACTACCGGCGGCTCTTCCAGATCGACGACGGAGGGGACTGGGCACAGGATCCTCCTCCCGGACCCAGCGCCTAGAGACTCCACCAGACCGGCAGGGGACGCGATCTCCGGCACCAGGACCCTGATTCGGCTACGGTTCCGGCAGATTTTCGAGAGAAATCCTTCATCGTGGAGGAGTTCGGCATCCTTGCCGAGGGCCGCGATGGTGAAGAGCTCGCCCGAGTCGGAGAGAGGCTGGGGTCCGTCCGCATCGGCGAGGCCGAGGGAGAATGCTGTGATTCCGTTGCGGGAGGTGAAGGCGAGAGCGGAAAAGAACTCGAGAGCTCCGGCGGCGAGGTAGGGGCGGAGGGCGACGAGGGTGTGAGGGGTGGTGTCAACGACGACGGTGGGAAGGTGGAGCGGTGTGGCGCCACGTAGCTCGAGGAGGCGGGCGAGCCGACCGGCATAAGTGAGCGGGGTGGTGAAGGCCACGCGTCGGCCGGAGAGTTGGCTCGGGAGGTCCGACGGCGAGCATCCTAGCGCCAATGCCGCCGCCATCACGAGACCGGTCGTCGTCGCCGGCTCGTACTGGCGCTAAAAAGGATGGCGTATGGAGAACGATTCCATCGACCAACAGTCCACACCCGCTATCGCCTTCATCATCCAATGAGCAGTTCCGGTTCAATTGCAGAATTGGGGACGGCCGAGGGTGTAGCCCTAAATTTCCTCCATGAATTTGGCCCATGTAAAGTCCAGAAGTAACGGCCCGTAAGCATTGGTCATCCGTCTTTGCCGTTTAAGCAAGACTCGAACCTGATCGAGTGGAGGAACAAAAGGATCTTCGCCGAACCCATGCCATCATGCGCGACGCCGTGCGTCCGCATCGCTTCACCCTGTGCTCACCCTCGCTCTGCTGTGGCTGCTGTTACTGTGTCCTGTTCTTCGCACTTGGTATAAGGTACCACCAAGAACTGCTCCGAGAAGTGATGCAAGCGGCCTCTTCCGCTGTCTTCAGCAGCGCTCCCAGCTCTCCGGCGTTCCTCCGATTGAGATCCCACAAGGGGAAT
The DNA here is from genome assembly GCA_900464855.2 of Musa schizocarpa. Taxonomy (NCBI): domain Eukaryota; kingdom Viridiplantae; phylum Streptophyta; class Magnoliopsida; order Zingiberales; family Musaceae; genus Musa; species Musa schizocarpa. The sequence continues at coordinate 31,567,355 of LS990915.1, forward strand.
TCTATCGTCGCGCCCGCAGTAGGGAACCCCACCACCGAGTCCATGGCCGCTAAGTGGGTTCAGAAAACCGTCGTCATCCCTCCCCAGAGGCGTGGCTGCCATCTCATCACCTCCAAGGTGCCATCCTCCACCTCTCTGGTCCTCTTTTTGAACCCAAGGACCCAAATTGAACTGTACCCTTTTGTCCCTTTTGTTCTTGTAATGGATTCAGTGCTGTTTAATATGTTACTTCCTCATTGCTTGCTTCTTTATCAAATCATGTTTCCTTTCTGACTCTGATATAGCAAGCATCCTATTTGTGCGCTGATTTGTCGTTTGCACGAGTCGATTTAACATCATAAAAAGAATAGGGATTTATGGGGTTTTTGACGGAAGCCCTTTTAACTGGATTAAGGACAATAGAAAAATCCTGTGATAATTCCAATTGGGGTGTCAGCATGCTGGATCAATCGTTGTTGTTTGACCTGGGCATGCTAGGTTAAAGCAATTCTCCTTCGGTCCCATGTTTATTCTTGGTAATACGAACCCAATACATTTCCAATGTTAACTGAGCCATCAAGCACTGATATCTTCTCAGACTGACTGAAATATTGATTCTATCAATGTCACCCTATGATTGATTTAGAAATGTGTGTATGCCACTTGTTGATTGCATTTTTTTTTTTTCTTTTAAAAAAGTTAACTACCTAATTGTATGCTTTGTTAAACTGAATAATCAGATATTGAAAGAGATAGAACAAGATCTATCAGGCTTCAAATGTGGCCTTGCTCATCTTTTTCGTAAGTGAACTTTTGCTTAATTCAATTCTCTGCTACTTCAACAGTAATATTCTGATGTTTCCCTTAAGCAAAAGTTATATAACAGTGCAGCACACAAGTGCTTCTCTCACCATAAATGAGAATTACGACTCCGATGTTCAGGATGACACTGAAACGTTCCTTAGCCGTATTGTTCCTGAGGTGATGTAGAACAACTCCTCTAGTGATTATTTCAAATCTGTGATCGCTTTGCTGCAATGCTCATCATGAATTGATGCCTTTGTAATTGACTTCAGGGGCGCTCTGCACCTTGGAAGCACACTTTGGAAGGTGAGGAATTCTTGAAGTAGCTCTTCTCATTCTCCCCATTTCTGTCTGCGCTCTTCTTGTTCCTCCTAAGTTTTACTAGTTGTATTACTCTTAGACTTTCAGGTAAAAATATTAACAGCTCATCCGCATTTGCACTGCTGTGGACTTGTGATAATATTGAACTTTAATGCGTGCAGTTTGCAACTTATTTGTGTATTCATGTAGAAGAAATTCGATGAGCAACAAATAAAGCCTTTTTAAGGTCCTCTTTTCACTTAAGGCAGGAGTAACCTTAATCTTTGGTCACCAGATAAAAGACATTTAATGCGGAACCTATTAGTTTATCTTTTATTTAAATAAATTTAATTAGTTTAGTGCTATTTTGCATATGTAATAAGTTGTCATATATCGACATATACTCAACAAGGAAAAAAAGGAAGCAAATACAGAAAGCAGAAATCGGATTTGTTTTCTATTGAAGATTATGAGTCTTGACTGATAATTCATCTTTACAAAGTTGAAAATCTATCAATCAAGATTATCATCAAGAGAAGAAGATTATTTCTCAAATAAAATCAGAAATATTACCTGCTTCAAAGGATAGAGGATATCATATATCGATTTGCTCATTGGTTTAAATAGGCACCTTAGCGCTCGTCTGAACTCAGGTGCCGGGTGCCTCGAGCGAGCACCCAGCTCAAATGAAGCAACCAAACTAGACTTCTAAGTTTGGTTCGGTTCAACAGTGGCTAGTTGGTTCGATTTGCTAGTTGGTTCAATTGAACCAACTAGCCACTTTCTTACCTGCAAAAGCCACCCCCCGCACTCCCGCATGACCTCGAGCTATCAACCCTAGCGCAGTTAATGCCTCCGCTATAGATGCAGCGGACCGAGGCTTCGTCTGCCGTTGATGGACGAGTCTAACGACTTAGCCTTCATCCGCAACTTCCTTCCGCTGTTGTTGCTTCCATGTGCAACTCCTTCCATCATTGAGGGAGAGTACCACAGCTTCCTTCTCCACCGACGAACACCATTGAAGCTTCTTCTGCCAACAATGTTGTCGTTCGTAGCTTCCTTCGCCACCATCATCATTGTCGTTCGAAATTTCCACTGTCGATGACTATTTCTCCCCCTCTTAACAATTCTTTTCTCTCCCTCTAACTACTATTAACGATAATTTAATGTCGTATTTTTATTTATATAATCATATTTATCAATCATACTATATTTTTTATATTTTAATATTTCAGAGCATCTCGTTTCACTCGGGCAAGCACCTAGCGCCTCGGGCATTTTGGAACCTTAGCACCTTTTAGAACCTAGTGCTTTTTAAATTACTGGATTTGATACAATTGTAATTTTTCTTATTCCTATAATTTTGTTTTTATTCTTATACTTGAGCCTATAAAAAGGGGCTACAACATTGTAATGGATCAATGAGAAATGGATCAATGAGAAATGGATCAATGAATTGAGTTCCTCTCTCACCTTGTGTGTGAGTGGTGCAAGGCCATAGTTATGTTTCCGATAGTATGGCCTTACCGTCCACGCGTGAGACATGCAGAGGTGCAAGACCTTCATCATGGGAGTTCTCTTCACAACCCAGAGCTAGTTTGGTAGTTATCCCTTTGTTATCCTATTATTTTCAGTTACTGTCTTTCTATTCCACACTTTTTGGTTCCTCTATTATAGAAGTAAATTTGTTGTTACTTGTCCTACATCAACATTGCTGTTGATTAATATGTATTAACTTATTTGATCAAACACAGTTGTTTTTTTGCCATCCAACAAGTACTGTTATCCCTTTAAAAATACTCATTTTTGGTTGATTATTAAACTTGAAAATGGTGGAGACAATTTTGACATTAATTGATTGAGAAAGGCCTTATAACTGCTCATAAGTCTACAGTAGGCCTTTGATGTTTTCGAGATCTCTATCATTGAACATGCCATAAGGACATTTTTAAGCATTTTTGTTTTTTTTTTTGTTATTTAAGTGAAGCAGCCCTTATGGTCTTTGATTGGCTGACATTTTCGCGGTTTGAAGCAGAGATGAGCTTGCATTTACTCTAGTGATGTGGCACTTGGGACCGTTGCCTGGATTTTACTTGCCTATTTTGGGTGGTCTCGAATTGGTCAGAGTAACTCCTTTATTAAAGGAAAAGGTTAAACTCGTGTATTAGGTCTAGATATCATCAGCTTAAGTCTTAAAATGTTTCAAATAATCCTGCGTGGGATCATGACACTTAATTTGGCAATATTTGATCCAAGAGTTCTTAGCCAGCTGTGTATTCAATTGACTCGTAGAGATCAACTAGGTAGATAACTTATCCAAACAAGTAAAGTCTATGGATAGATCGAGGGCCAAAAATGGATTGACGAGGGTTATTTTTCTTAACTTGTTTAATGGTTGCTTTTGAAGGTGCTTTTTGTTATGAGTGAGCTTATCCAGCGAGGTTAGATTATACTCTAAGATATTAATAGGGCTAACCTAGTGCACAAGGTGACCACCAATATGGAGTTTATAAAGGATCAATTTATGTTGTTTTACCCCCCACAAGTAAAGATATCATTTTCGTGACTTGAATCGTAGTTATTGAGGTCATAAAGGAGCAACCTTATAATTATATTATGGCTTATTGTCATTGTACTCTTCACATTGATTGATGATTTTGACAAATGAATATTAGTGATTCATGCTACTCAAAGTTACACTACAGATGAATACTCTGAGCAATAAAAATAGGATATATCATTTGATTGGACAGGACTTGTTCCAATGCATAAAAATATGTGAAAAAAAAAAGCTAATGACAAAGTAATTCTAGTTTGCCTCATGTTTTAAGAACTTCTTGGTGTTATGTGAGAATGTGTTGTAACACAAAAACATATTCCTCGTATCATTATTTCTTATCAAGTTGGATTAGCACGAACAAATTTTGCATTATTTTTCTGTCCAAAGCAGAATTAATTGGTCATAATAAGCATGGACCAACATTTCGCTTGGTTCATATGTGAACCGGTACACAGACTACCCCCATTCCAGGCGGTTCGGTCCAACCCATTTAAAAAGAGGAAAAAAAACCTATTTCCAGTCCACCCCCTAGTCAGCCGTTGCCCCCAATGATTTCAGGTACACTTCTCCTCTTCCTCTTCTTTCTTCACCCTTTCCTCCACCGCCTCCTCCTTCCTTTCTCTTCCTCCACCACCTTCCTCTCCTTGCTTCCTCTTCTTTTCTCCTTCCTCCTCTTCCTCCACTACCATCTCTGTTTCTTTCTCTTGTTTTTCTTCTTCCTCTTCAAGTAATCAATATGTATGTATAGATTCAGATAAGGGCCAATACGCTTGGTCAAAATGAGACGACAAACTATCATGGGCTTAGTTAAAATTGCCTAAGTTGTGAGGCACTTTTACGATATCCATCCACAAAAGGTCAGTCTTGAAGCAACTTCACACAGGTCCCGAAAGACTTATAAAGGATAAAGATTTTAGTTTAGAAAACAAGTGGTGAACAAGTCCCAACATCTTGTAGAAAAGTATAGTTTGTGAGCAATTCAAAAAATACTTGGTGTGCAAAGAGAGAAAAGAGAGGAAGGGAAAATAAGAAATTTGGAAGGTAACAAAACAACCACAAGTTCACAAATGACCTCTCAACCAGGTGTTGAGGGTGTAAGGCAAGTATATGGGAAGTCTATGCACACTTTGTGTACAAATTGTTTATCCAAACAAGACCCAACACTATCCCAAAGTCCCATCTAACCCTGTGCCACCCAGGTGGTTCTAAGAGTTTGATATGGTTGACGTTTAGCACAGCACAGCAGCCTGCAGAAAACAGGCTCCAACACATGAAAACTGGACCATTTTGGGATAGTTTTGTCCAGTCTGGCAAGCGATCACTGCACAGCCTTGCAAACTACTTTTTCTTATAGAAACCCGGCAAAAACACACAAAACAAGGCAAAACTTAGTGCTAAATAATTGTGCAAGTAAACATAAGCGACGAACGGTCTGTTGATGAAAGTATTGTGGGCGCACAGTGATCAGCTGTGACAAAACGTACATAAAAAGAAAGAAACACAAATAGACACACTTTTGTTCCTCTCTGTTAGTTTCCTTTTCCTAGTGTGAGCTTCAGTTGAGTCATGAGGTTAATTGAGTTCAGAAATGCTATTTTTATCCTAGCAGATTTGGCTAATTCATATTTTATGGATTTGAACTTTTAATTTCATAGTTTGTACATCATTGGTTTGTTGGTACACTGTACAATTTCTAAAGTTTCATGTTTTATTTAAATGTTTAATGTCATCTTAAATGGCAGAATTTTCTTATAAAGCAGTTATTAAAATTTCTCTCATGGGACAAATAGTTCAGATGTTAAGTTGAATATGTGTTCTCTAGGTGTTTGCTTGAAATGAAAAGATGTTATTTGAATAAGTAGGTAATCTAAATGGAAAACTCTTCATTCTTTTTGCCCACATGACGACAACTATCACTTTATCTTCTTGTTTTGCATGACAAATAGATGACTTTCAACATGTATAAATTGTGTTTGGGTTTCTCAACCTACTTGGATGAGTGTAAGCTTATCTTAACTTTTTGTCCTTGCACCTCATTGGTTCTCAATGGTCTGCTTTGGTATAAAGTCACTGCTATCAACTTTATTGTTTGCTACCAAAGTGTCATTCCATCAAGTAGTTTCTCTCTGGCAGTAAGATGGGGCATTAGGTTCTTTGCCTGCATTGAATTGGTGAAGCATCTAATGATTCTCAATTTTGTTTGTCATTTTGCAGGACCTGATGATATGCCAGCACATATCAAGTCATCTATGTTTGGTTGTAGCCTCACGTATGTATTTTTCATTTATTTTCTTTAAGAGTTCCATCAGTTTCCAAAATTACATGCCACTGAGACTAGTTAGTTTATACCCAGGATTCCTATTACGGATGGCCGTCTTAATATGGGGACTTGGCAGGTGAGAAACTTCAGTTTCTAATACAATTGACATTATTTCTATAGTGAATTTGTAATTTATCCTAGAGATTCATGGTAGAAATGCTATTTTGTTATTGAACCAATAGCAGTAGTGGATGCATCATGGAAGATTCATTCTGTGTTATGGATTTACATGCAGAATGTGGACTTCTGCCCGAGTTTTGATCATCCTCTCTAATCTTTTCAATGATTGGGCAGTTGATTCCCTCCCATCACAACCATCCATACATCCCTCCATTGTTACATCTCATCCATCTAATGGAACCTTGAAATTTATCCAAGAGATTAATTGTAGAGCTACAGAAATGCTAACTTTGCTATTAAAACAAACCCTTGCTAGTAGATCCATCATAGAAGATACATTATGTTTTGTTTATCTTTCATAGAGCTGCAGCTTATGAATGTACATGCAAGATACGGGCTTCTGCTCTAGCTTTCATCATGCGACGTAAAAATCCTCTCCAGTTCTCCCCATGGCAGTCATCTATCGTCTCACGTACACATCGTCTGTTATGGATCCCGGCTTCATGCACTTGGTCACATCTCAAGAGGTAAATTAAATGGATAGCTGAGATGAGATGATGGGAAGAATGGTGGCTTATAGGAGAGAGAACTGACTCCTTAATTTCTAAGTAATGAGGATGCAGCAATGCACTGTTCTAATGGGAAAATGCCATCTTGTGGGGTTGTCTTTTGACATTCAAAGTAAAGGTCAAAGGGGATTGAATGAGAAAGAATTCTTGTTTTTATTATAAGATCAGGATTTGATCAAAAGAACAATCTTCCTCTTTGATCATAAAATGAAAAATGCTTAACATGGTTGGAAACATCTGAAAATTTCTCAACATTACTAGTCACGAGTCAAACGCTTATTTTTGTGGCTTCCTTTCTAATTAGTGCCTTTCTTGTCCTAACTCATCTTCTGTTGGTATCATTACAGGGGATATGGCTTTGTGAACATAGGGATCATGCAACTGCTCGCAAGGTTGTCATTACTCTCAATGGGATGTAAAGGTTTGAGGATCAACTAATATGTTGGAACTTTATTGTCCAGATGATGTTGCTTAAAAGACCCCCTTTACATTGCAATCATGTAATAAGCAGCAACAAGATAGCCAATGCACTTGCAAGTTACATTATTTTCTCTACATGTACCTGACCAAGCGTTTGCAGTTATCATATTATTTATTATATTCTGTAAATTCAAGTTGAGTGCAGTTGTTCATGCATTAGTAGCCCCCTATCTTAAGCTGTATTGTCGTTTATTAGCAGTTTCAGCTACACTCAACATCGTAAACTAAACTTTGATAGCCACACGGCCATCCAACTGAGGGAAAAAGTACAATTTTGGTCAAATGAGATCTGATGTCTCCACAAGAAAACATCATGTAACGTAATCGCTGCTGAGGGAATATTTACAGATCAATGGCTACGTAACATAGCAATCAAATAATTCGACTATTGATCATCTACAACATTAACGTAAAGAATGACTGCACAAAATATATATATATATATATATATATATATATATATATATATATATATATATATATATATATATATATATATATATATATATATATATAAACAGAAGAATGAGTGCGATGCACGCGTAGGAGAGCAGTTGTTAGTATTTAAGGTCGGGTCAAGAATCAAAGCATCATGATCTTGAATTCGTCGAAGCTGAGCACGCCATCGCCATCGAGGTCAAAGGTTTGGATCATCCTGGCGCACTCGTCGACGGACCTCGACTCGCCGAGGTGTTTGAGCATTCGACGGAGGCTCGAGGGGGTGATGCACCCTGCCCTTCCGTTGCATACATCCCGAAGGCATCCCTCAGGTTCCTCCCCTTCTCCCTCCCCTCCCCCCTCCGCCTCCACCAGCTTCACAAAATCCTCCATTCCCAGCAACCCATCGCCGTCGGAGTCGCTCGACTCCACCGCGGACCGGGCGTCCTCAGGTGATATCTCCTCCCCCCTGCGGCCCTCATGCATTTGTGCAGCTCGGCGGGGGAGATCTTTCCGTCGCCGTTCTCGTCCAAGTAGTTGAAGACTCGTTCCAGCTCGGTAGGCGGTCTGGCTCCTTCCGACAACGTCAGGGTGTGACGAGGTGGCTCATAGATTTCCGCTTCTGCTTCTGCGCCTTTGTCGTGCTGCTTATTGGGTGACAGCATGCACCAAAGTCTACAAAGGATTGGGCGATTCTTACTGCTGCTTTTGTTTGGATGCGCGGAGGTGGAAGAGATGGTCGAAGTAGCTGCTGCAGCGGCCTCCTCCGTTGGATTGACGAGAATCAACTGTGACATCACTTGATAGGATTGCTTTACAAGTCGGAAGGGGAACTTATCTTTGATGATCTATCACTGTGGATGGTAGAGATGGGATAAGAAAGCTGTATCAACACTAGTAGCTGTTGGTTTTCGATCTCGTGGGATTGGCTGACATGCATCTCTACTTGGGATATCAGTGACTATAAATAGAGGGGAGGGGGACAAGTATTTTATTGTTGGTGTCGGCGGGTTGGGAAAGAGCGAGAGGCAGCTAGATCATTCACGGTGGGGGAAGCTTCTCGGAGAGGAGCAGTGGAGGAAGATGAAGACGATGACGGCAGACGGAGGTAGAGATATCATCGCAGGTACCTCATCGACTATTTCTAGAGAGATAAGACAACAACGCGTTGACTAATTGACACGGGAGACGTCGGGCGGCGGTGCGTCGCGTGACAAGCGCGGCATAATATCAACACAAAATACACACAAAAAGGTCAGTGAAACCCACGCAACCGTCGAAACAGCCGTGGGAAGGAAAAGGCAAAGAAACGGCCGCCCACAGACGGGAAGCGAGGAGGGCCCCACCTTGCTGCCCACAGAGGTAAGCATTTGCGTCAATTTGGTGGGAATGATGCGTCCCAAGTGAATATTATCCCATCACGACGAGTGCTCCACAGCCCGATTTCGATATCAGAAGGGGATTTGGTGGGCCTTTCTCTCACCAGACACCGCTGGTTGTCAACGTTCCTATCTGTTAACTGAAATGAGAAGGAAATATATCTTTAATAATCATATATGTCTACCAGAGAAAAAATTTAGACAATACAACTACAACAAATATTTTCAGCGTCTACTCATTTATAACATTTTATTTAGAAGATAATTTGATTCATATACTTTTGATGTTGAATGTTATTTTGAATATCAGTTAGTCTGAAAGTTATTATTACACATATTTATGTTTGGTATTTATTATTGATGTCTACGGAAATCATCTTGATTTGATTCACTTGCAAAGGAATAATTTCAATATTATGTTTGGAATGAAGTATTTAACTATCTAGAAAGGAGTGAATTAGTGTTTGTGTATATTTTAAAACTTTAATATTTTAATCTAACTAAAGACATAGGTATATGAAATTTAATTTAAATAAGTAAATAGGCATAAGTAAGAAAGAAAAATAAATTAGCTCAGTTGTCCTTATCATCATCCACTTTCAATCTTTCTTTTCTAATACTTAGAACATGCTTCCCATAGGTGAAGATTAGTTATCTTTTATAATTTTCTTCTTTTTAAGACATAGAAATAAATCTTACACTTGAAATACTCTCCTCTCTCAATAAAGAATAACTCTTACAATACAAGAAATAACTTCTTATATGATAAACTTCAAACTTAAAGCTCAAAAATCCTTCAAAATAATTAACTCACAAACCTAGTGAGTTATTTATAAAGAGCCCAAGCACCCCTCAAATCATCAAGTGCATCAAGAAAAAGTATCTTAATAGAGGGATACTAGTGGTACTACTATCGAATTACCGAAATAGTATCAATTGCACTTTGTCCGTGCAATGTCATCGATTGAGTTGGGCAGCACCACTACTAGGACTAAATAGTACCACCCTTTAAGGGCACGATATAACTTACGGACTAGGTCACTTTGATCCAATTTAGTCCTAAACTTAACACCACTTAGATTTAGCCTAATTGAACCCCAAAATGCACCCAAATTTGACTTGAAATTAGGTTAGACATATCAATCACTCTTTTGACACATCGTCAAAACTTTCGATATATTATCCGGTTCTACCATATTGTCTAAACTTTTAGTATTTTGTTTTATCCTTTGATCAATTGTTCTATCCCCCTATATGTCAATTTCATCACGATATTCAATATCCTAAGAGTCATGAGAGGTGAGGTGGGACTTTAAGACCACCGCCATGCTATTTGAGGATGAGAGATTAGCAAGTTGCTATCCTCTTACTAGCTAAGGAGGTATAGATAATATCCTATGAGGTAATGATTAAAGAGGTAACTAAGTAAGCCATAATGTAAGTTGTTTTCACTTTTACGGTCTCACATCAATTTTCTTTTTTTAGCTTAGCGATGAATTGTCCTTGCATAATAAAACTACTATTTGATTAGCCAAGTCCATGACTTAAGCATCATCTCCTACCTGAATGAGGAGATGGTTGAGTTGTAGGTCTCTTGTTAAATCTCAAATTTTAATGATGAAATCAATTGATGAAGTTATGATCTAATATGCGTTTGAGTGACACAAGACTAACCTCGATCTAGGAAAGGTAATTCGATTAAAGCAGGAAGAATCAAACATTAGGTTGAAGTCAAATGTATCAAAAGATTGGGCGTCTGGCCAGAGGAATAGTCGACGTACCAGAAGGACTTTGTGTCATGAGTTCATGCATTGGGCCGAAGAATTTGACATTGCACCAAGGAGATCGGAAGTTGCAGGAGGTCAACATGCTGATTTGACAATATGCCGAAGGAGATGACGATGCACCGAAGGATTAGATTAATCGTCGGATGAACTAATAACATATCGGACAATATAAGATTCATACTTATAATCATGTGTGTCTAAATTGAGTTAGTTAGATCTTATTGAGTTGATTTTAGGTGTAATTATATCAACTTAATTAGGGGCCAATTTGGCCTGAATCAAGGTTGAATTGGGCCTATTGTTTAGCCCATTGAGTGACCTATAATAGGGTCTAGCGGTGGCACCGCCAGGTCTAATGGTGGAACTACTAGAATCTTAGTCTCCCAAGCACTAATTAGGCGGTAGTACCACCCAGACTGGATGGTGGTACCACCTAGTGTTAGTGTCAAATTGGGTGGTGGTACCGCCTAGTGTCAAAGTGACAGGTGGTAGTACCACCAGTTGTTAATCTAGCAGGCGGTGGTACTGCCAGTACCCAAAAACCGAGAATAAGACCGTTTTGGCTCTAAATTTGAATCTATTTGGGGCATATAAATACCTCAATATTTCCTACTTGACAAAGTAAGAAAAGAAAACGAAAACTTAGGGTATAGAATGTGAAAACTATGTGGGAAAGTTGAGTCCCTCCTCCTTAAACTTAGAGGTTGTTCTTGTTAGAAAATAAATAGATAAACAAGTTGTAGAAGAAGTTGATTATTATTAACATATCCCCATTCCTATTATATAGGTTAGAAGGGAGAGTTTTCCTCAACAGGTTAGAGGATTTCCCTCAACAGAGTAGAGAGATTTCCTCAAACAGTTAGGAAAATCTCATCTACTTATCATGCCCCCGCAAGATGGTACTTCGATCAAGGAGGCCAATCTTAGACTGATGTAAGGCAAAAAGTTTACGAGCTAGAGGCTTTATAAATGAGTCGGCCAATTGATCAGCCGTATGAACATGAGAAACACGAAGCTGACGGCGGACAACTTGCTCACGTACAAAGTGGAAATCGATAGCAATATGTTTCATGCGGGAGTGGAATACCGGATTAGCACACAGATAGGTAGCTCCAATATTATCATAATATATTATAAGGGTGGAATCGATGTTGAGTTCCTGGAGTAGATTCGTGATCCAATTGAGTTATGCAGTGGTAGCGGCAATGGCACGGTATTCAGCTTCAGTTGTAGATCGGGCGACTGTCTTTTGCTTCTTAGAACTCCAACTGATTGGATGAGCACCAAGGAAGATAATAAACCCCGATGTGGATGTTCTATCATCAAGGTTACCTGACCAATCAGCATCGGCAAAGGCATGAAGATGAAGTGGAGAGTGTTTATGAAAAAAAGAGTCCATGATTTAGGGTCTCTTTAAGATATCGTATAAGTCTCTTGACCGCAGACCAATGTAGAGTAGATGGTTGCTGCATAAACTATGATAATTTGTTGACAGCAAATGAGATGTTTGGACACGTGAGAACTAAGTATTGTAAAGAGCCAACAACTTGGCGGTATTGAGTGGGTTCCGTAGTAGGACTTCCATCCGATAATTTGAGAGAACCACTAGTAGAGATGGGGGTTGTAACTGCATTTGCATCTTGCATGTTTGTCTTTAATAACAAATCTTGAATGTACTTGCGTTGTGATAAAAGGAGACCAGGAGACGTGAAGGTAGCTTCGATGCCCAGAAAGTAGCTCAAGGGTCCGAGATCCTTAAGCGAGAATCGAGCTGCCAACTGTTTGATGAACGCTTGGATGCTGATGGGATTGTTGCCTGTGACAATAATATCATCCACATATACCAGAATATATATTGTGTTTCCTTGATGATGTCGTAGAAACAACGAAGTGTCAGATTTGGAGTTAAGAAAGCCGACAGAAGTAAAAAATAAGCTAAGTTTAGTGTACCAAGCTCTCGGAGCCTGACGAAGTCCATAAATGGCTTTCCGAAGTTTGCAAATATGTTGTGGATACTAAGGATGAGTAAAACTGGGGGGTTGTTGTATAAAAACATCTTCGGATAGAGATCCCTGTAGAAAGGCATTATTAACATCCAATTGTCGTAATTGCCAGCCTTTAGTGGTAGCTAGACTTAAGATAAGCCGGATTGTAGTGGGTTTAACAACAGGACTAAACGTCTCAATGAAATCAACTCCAGGTCATTGATGAAACCCTTTGGTGACCAGGCGTGCCTTATATCGGGCAACAGAGCCATATGGGTTCCGCTTAATTATAAAGACCCACTTACACCTGATGATGTTTTGTGAAGGATGGAAAGGAATGAGATCCCACGTTGAATTATGGAGGAGGACATTATATTCCTCACTCATGGCAGTACGCCAATGCGGAGATTTTTGGGCTTGAGTAAAGGTGGTGGGTTCAACGATAGGGGATGAGGAATTCATGATAGCTTGTAGGTTAAGTACCTGACGAGGTTTAAAAATATCATGCTTAGAGCGAGTGGTCATAGGATGATTGGAGACGACAGGATTGGAAGGTGATGTTGGGTGAGGATCTATGGCACAAGCCGGGTCAAGCAGAGACACGTTAGGGGCACTTGGGTGAGAAGGAGGTAAGGAGGATGGTTGTGTTTCGGAACATATTGCCCCATCAATTGGAGAAGAGTGGAGTGGAGTAGGAACAAAGGAAACGGGCAAGTGTTGAACTGGAGTGATATAGTGCAGATCAGGAGGGGAGGAAGTAGATGAAGTCATGGGAGGCTCATCCGATTGGTCCGAAGGTATACTCCAGTGAGATAGTGAAGTGGTCTGTATGGCAGGATATGGAAGGGTTTGAAAAGGAAAGTTAGACTCAACAAAGATAACGTGACGTGATATGAAGATTTTACAAGTGTGGAGATTATAGCAGCGGAAAGCATTATGTTCAAGTGAGTAACCAATAAAGATGCAAGGAGTAGATCGAGATGTTAACTTATGAGAGGCATAGGGACGTAACCAAGGATAACATAAACAACCGAACACTCGGAGTTTATGAAGGTTAGGGAGTTTGTGAAATAGTGTGTCAAAGGGGGACTAGTATTGTAGAACTAGTGTAGGCATTTGATTAATTAGGTAGACAGTAGTTTGAAAGACTGCTGTCCAAAAAGTTGAAGGCATGGAAGCCTGATGTAGAAGTGTGAGTCCAATTTCTACTATATGCCGATGTTTGTGTTCGGCAGAACCAACTAGTTGAGGAGTATGTGGGGGAGACTTGAGGTGTTGAATGCCACAAGCTAAGAGATGGGATGCCAGGGCTTGATATTCACTGCCACCATCAGAGTAGACTGTTTTAATGGTAGACTGAAAATAGTTTTCGACCAACTTCTGGAAAGTGGAAAAAATGCGAGAAACGTCAGATTTATGAGAAAGAGGATATATCCATGTGTACTTAGAGAAGTGATCTACAAAAATAATATAAAATCAGAACTTATCAAAATATAAGATTGGAGCAGGACCCCAAACATCAGTATATATAATTTCAAAAGGTTTAGAGGAGGAAATGGAAGATGATCCAAAAGGCTGCCGATGACTCTTATTACTAAGACAAGCATCACAATGCATCATAGAATTAGTGGACTTAAAAAGAGGAAGAGAGTGACGAGATAATAATTTCTGCTGAATAAAGGACGAGGGATGACCAAGCCGACGATGCCACACATCAACTGGAGCCGCAACAGAAGAATGAACAGTGGGCTGGGTTATTCGAGAGGTTGACAGCCATTCGTAAATGTTGTCTTTATTCGAGCCTTGGACCAATGATGCCCCCGTGCTCAAGTCCTTAACAAGAAATGAATCAGGAAAGAATTCAATGGAAGTATTGTTATGTTTGCAAAATTGAGAAACGAAATGAGGTTATGTTTAATATGAGGGGCATAAAACATCATCGAGGGTAAATGTATTAGAGTCAGAATTAAGCGTTGTGGAACCAGTATGAGTTATAGGAAGTCCTTTACCATCACCGATGATGATATCTTCATCGCCGCCATAGGGATTGTGAAGAGACAAATTCTGAAGATCAGCGGTGATGTGATGAGAGGCACCAGAGTCGACAATCCAGTTGGCCTGGCTAGGTGTCGGAGAAGTCAAGAGATTTGCCTGAGGCCAGTGTGACGGAGCAGGGAGGCGGGGATGAGACCGGCAAACTTTAGCGGAGTGGCCGACTTTGTCACACAGTTGGCAAACGACCCGTCTTTGATAGCTCGGTAGGGCAGGATGCCAAGACGAATGATGGCTGGAGTTACCACTTTGCGAGAAGTGATGACTAGGAGGATAGGAGGGGTGTTGCATGGAACTCACAGAAATCAAGAGGCGCATTAGCCAAACCTTGGGTGATGTTGGCGAAAACCGAAAGTGCTATTCCGTTTGGACTTGTGGACGACTTGAGTCGCGATGTTTTGATCCACCAGTTTGTTCCAGACGCCCTCAAGTACATCTCAGTAGTCAATCAGTTTATCATAGAGATCTTCAAAAGAGACTAGCGAAGTCACGTGTCGAATTGCAGCAGCCAATTCCTTGTAGTCGGTGTCGAGACCATTGAGGGTATGAATGATAACCTCTTCGTCACATAGGGAATGACCTATCAAGGCTAAGTCATCGATGATAACCTTGATATGTTGTAGATAATCAGATATAGTACTTCCCTCTTGTTTCGTCACCATAAGCTTGGATAGAAGGCTGAGCTTGCGAGTACGCGAATGATTTGCCAGGGTGGTTTGCAGTGTAGACCATGCATCGGCAGCTGTTACACATGAAGATATCAAGGAAGCAACGGATCCAGCAACTGATGCTTGAATAGCTAGGAGGATGAGATGATCTTGACGTAGCCATAATTTGTGAGCTGAATTGGGTACTGGACTGGGATCGCCGGGGGCGTTGAGCATGGCCGGAGGACAACTGAAAGAGCCATCAATGTATCCAAATAAAAGATTAGAAAATTGAGCTCGCTAAGATGCATAGTTGCCACCCTTTGATAACTTAAAGGGGATCAGCGTGGCAGCATTGATGGAGATAAGCCCTATAGAAGAACAAGAAGTGGGAGTCCCTACAGGAACTGAAACATCAGAAGAAGTGAACGAAGACTCTTTTCTTTTTTTTTTTGGAAGATATGCAACGAACCGTGTGTGATACTCAGGTCACACAAGGTGGAGAATGAGGGAGGGGGGTGCTGCTGTAGATTACTATTTGCTGCAGCAGATTGTAGAGGCTGTAGTTCACCGGAAGATGGCCGTGAAAACTACAGCGGTACTAAAGATTGCGGTTCGCTGCTGTGGATTGCTGCTTGCTGCAGCAGATTATAGAGGCTGCAGTTCGCCGGAAGATGACTGCGAAAACTACAGCGGTACTCAAGGAAACTGCAGTGACAGAAATCTGCAGCAATTAGATGTATAGAGGAAAGCGGTAGCGAAAAGCTGCTTTCGGTAGAGGAAGGAAGATGCAGTGGTTGTGGCTGCTGCTAGCCGGGAAGCGGCTGCGACAGCGAAGGAGGAAGACGCGACAGCCATCGTTAAGCAAGGAAGATTGAGCGAGGAAGACACTACCGTTCGCCGTTCGTCACTATTGACGAGGAGGACACCGCCATTAAGGAGGTGCTATTGTGTAGAGGGAAGCGGTAGTGAAAGCTACTGCGATAGAGGAAGATGCAGCAGTTGCGATTGCTGCTGGCCGGGAAGCAAGGAAGACACCGCTGTTTGTCATTCACCACTATTGAGGAGGCAGTGAGAGAATATTTTCCTCCTTACGTGACGGCGACAGAGAGTGTTTGCTGTAGGCAGCAAATAGGAGAGGGAGCAAGGCCGGCGAAGAAGAGAGTGGATGAGCAGAGCCAAGATGGTGCTCGTTAGCACTGGCTTTGAATCCGTGTCTTATGCTTCTTCAATAACTCCGCTTGAGGCAGCGTGTTACTGTGGCCGCTTGTTGGCTAACACACGGCGATACTACTATCGCCAAGGAGGAACTGCTCTGATTCCATGTTAGAAAATAAATAGATAAACAAGTTGTAGAAGAAGTTGATTGTTATTAACATATCCCCCTTCCTTTTATACAGGTTAGAAGGGAAAGTTTTCCTCAACAGGTTAGAGGATTTCCCTCAATAGAGTAGAGAGATTTCCTCAAACAGTTAGGAAAATCTCATCTACTTATCAGTTCTAAAGGATGTGTATAAGAGATATCTTGTAAAAGAGGGGTGTAAATATTCTCTCCTGAGCCTGTCAAAAGGAGAAAGAGTTATAAGAGTAGTTGATCTTCACCAGTTAGAAAGAAGATCGGTAGTGGAAGGCGGTGGCCTCGAGTGAAGAGGAATCTGGAGTGGACATAGGACACAACAACCGAACCACTATAAACTCGGTTTGCGTTTTTGTTTATTATTTACTGCTATTACTTTCTAAGTTAATTGCTTAGTTCACTTACTCTAAGTCAAGTACATTTCTGATACAATTTTTTATCGAATGAAAGTTTTCTAAAGTCGACGTAATTTTATGAAAGCACTAATTCATCCCTCCCCCTCCTCCTCTTAGTACCGAAACGATCCTAACATCTCCTTGGTGTAGGAGCACATCGATTCTCTATAACAAAATAATGTCAATCAAGCAAACATTTTGAAGATGATTTAGGAGCATAATTTGTCAAATGGAGGATGATTTATTGAAGCTTTAAGGTCAAATCAACGTCTTATAGACTCGAGTGGTTGATTTGGACATAGCGCAAGTCAAGGAGGCACTGACCTCGAAGATAGCAACCAAAGTCATTATGGTTGGCTTCGATGATGGAGTCGGTCTTTTAGCTCTCCCTTTGAGGACGGCCAGGTACTCGAACATGCAAGTCAAGGAGCACCCATTTACTAAGCTGCTCAAGGATGCAAACATTCAAACTGATATGAATGTGGACTTCAATAATGATCTTATGTCCCTGCTCGAGGAAGGCACTAGTACCATAGAAAAGGAAGCCAACAGCAGACCTATAGATAAGTAAGCTTAGGGCAAATGTACGTTTTGGTTTTATAGGTCGGGTTTCACTTTTGTTTAAATGATCTTGACTTGTTATATCATGAAAGTCAACAGCAGAACTATAGATAAGTAAGCTTAGGGCAAAGTACACCTATAAAGGTGGAAACATAAGTTATATATGTTGAATCTCATATTTTGATGATCAAACTAATTGATAAAGTTATGATCTAATCTACGTTTTGAGTGACGGAGGACTAGCTTTGATCATTAAGAGACAATTAAAGTAAGAAGAATCAATGTTTGGCCAAAGTGAAATATTTCAGAAGATTGTACATTGAGCCAGAGGATTGATCGACATATCAGTAGAAGGCTTCGAGCCATGAGTTCAGGCATCGGGTCTAGAAGAGCGGACATTGCATCAAGGAGATTGAAGTTGCGGAGGTCAATATGTCGATTGGGCAAAAGGCCACAAAATAGGACGATGCGTCGAAGAATTAGATAAAGCACCAATGAACCAATGACATGCCGAAAAATATGTGATTAATACTTTGTAATAATTATCTAAATCGAAATAATTTTAAGTTATAATTGGATTGGAATTAGGCCAACTCAATTAGGGGGCCATTGGAACTAAGGTAGGGCTGGATGGATGGCCCACTCGGCCACTTGGAGTCGTGCCAAGCGATGGCACTGCCTAGGGTAGGCGGTAGAACCGCTTGAAGCTCAGCCTCCCAGGAGATCTGAACGGTGGTACCACCCTATTAGGCGGTGGTACCGCTAGAGCCTAGTCTCTGAGACTCTGTCATGTAGTGGTATCGTTAGACTGGGTAGTGGTATCGCCTAGTGTTAAGTGTCAGGTGGCGGTACCTCATAGTATTGGCGGTGGTACCACTAGTACCCCTGAAAACCTAGGATGAGATCATTTAAGCTCCAAATTTGAATCCATTTGGGGCCTATAAAAACCCCACTCATCCCTACTTAGTAGACACATCAATTGAGAGCAAAAAAGGAAGGAAAACACTATTGTAATATTATGAGAACTCCTCTCAAGCTCCAAGTGTTGGGTGAAGTTTAAGAGATGGATGAGTGATTGTAAAGGTTATCTCCTAAACCTGTAAAAAGGAAAAAATGGGTGTAAAAGGATGGTTGGTCTTCGCCTATTGAAAGAAGACCGATAGTAGACATCGATGGCCTCGAGTGAAGAGGAATCGGGAGTGGATGTAGGTCACGACGATCGAACCACTATAAAATTGGTGTGCCTCCCTTTCTCTACTTATTTACTTATTTTACAACTACTTTACCTGCTCGTTACTACTCTTGTAAATGTTTTAAGTTTAAACATCTTTCCAATATGATTTTATTAAATGAAGTTTTCGAACCGATAGTTTTATGTAAGCAATAATTCACCCCCCCCCTCTTAGTGCTGACTTGATTCTAACAGTTGGTATCTGAGCCAATTTTTCTCATTTAGTTTAACACCCAATAGAAATGGCTTTTATCATATTTCAAGAGGGTTACTCTATTATTCATCATTCGTCATCCTACATTCAATGGGATGGACTACACTTATTGGAAAACTCATATGAGAGTTTTCTTACTTTCTTTGAACTTTGATTTATGAAATATTGTCGAATGTGGTTTTGAAAAATCTTCTAATCCAATGAACAAAAGAAATGATTTAGAAAAGAAAACTTTTTCTTTGAATGCTAAAGCGATGAACACTTTGTTTTGTGCTCTAGATAAAAAAATAAATTTAATCGAAGTTTCTATTTGCTAAACTTACACATAATATTTGGCACACTATTCAAATCACACAAAAAGGCACTAGTAGAGTTAAAGATTCTACGATAAATCTTTTGATGCATAATTTTGAGTTGTTTTATATGAAACCAAGCTTAAACTATTGGAGACATGTATACTTGTTTTACAGATATTGTCAATGGTTTAAAAGCTCTTAGCAAATGTTTTTCGAATCTTGAACTTGTTAATAAAGTTTTACGATCTCTTTCTAAAATTTGGGTTTCGAAAGTAATTGCAATACAAGAGGCAAAAGACTTGAACAAGTTTTCACTTGAAGAACTTATCGGGACTTTGATGATCTACGAAATAACTTATGTAGCACATGACGAATTTGAGAACAATCTTCCAAAGAATATGAAGGATTTTTCACTTAGAATAAAAAAAGACCACTCGAGCAAAAACTCAAGTGATGAAGAACTTGATCTCCTAACAATAAAGTTTGAAAAGTTCATAAAGCAAGAACAAAAAATTAAAAATAAACTTAAAAAAAAGAGGTTACTAAAGAAGAAGATACTTAAGGCGACTTAGGACAAATCGAGTACATCCAAAGACAAGGAGCAAACCAACAAAGACAAAGTAGTGAACTATACCTTGGTGGCTTTCGATGATGAGGTTGTTGAATCTCAGATTTTGATGATGAAGTCAATTGTCATTTGTTGTCTAATCTATGTGTTGAGATAAGTGTGCAGGATTAACTACGATGAAAGTTAGACAAGCAGCAAGAGTTGCGTCGGAGTCAAGATCATGATCACGTTGGGAGTTCGAGAGTTCGATGGAAGTTCGACGGTCGCCGGAGGTTCTCGCGAGAACAGATCCGAGAAGTCCGTAAGCTTGCCAGCGAAGCTTCGTCCGGAACTCGCCAAGTGGATCGTCATAAAAGTCCAGGAGTTTGCCGGAAGTCCGCAGAAAGAATCACCGAGGGTTCATCGGATGATCGACGGAAGTTCGCCGAAACTTCGCCGGAAGAAGCGATTGACGATCGAGCAAAGCTGCAGAAATTGTCTTAGATTTAATCGTAGTTAGCACATTGATTAAGTTGGAAAATGGGAGGTGATCCCATTAGCTTAATCTTGGGGCAATTGGGCCCCTAAAAGATTGAAATTGGGCGAATGGAGCTAACCATTCGGACCCCGACACACCGAGGAGGTGCAACCGCCTAGGCCGAGAGGTGGCACCACCGGGCTATGTCTCCCAGCGAGACCGGCGGTGCAACCGCCCCAGCCAAGAGGTGCAACCGCCTGCAGCTCGATCTTGAGCTAGATCGGCGCAACCTCCCCACAGAGAGGTAGCACCACCGAGCTCGGTCTTGAGCTCGGCGAGAGGTGCAACCGCCTCGGTCGAGGTGGCATCGCCTGGGGGCTCAGTCTCCGAGCCAGACTTAGGCGGTGCAACCGCCCACGACAGAGAGGTGCAAAACCGCCTCGCTCGGGCTCCGAAGCTCTGCCGGCAAGGCAACCTCTCCAAATCGAGAGGTGCAATCACCGATCCCGGATTCCGGATTTGATCATTTTGAGCTCTAAATTTGAACTGGGTTGGGGCTTATAAATACCCCACCCATTCAGCACAGAAAGAGTAAGAGACCTACACCAAATCTTGATCTTCTCAGATTCTTGAGCTCAAAATTGTTGTAAAGCCTTTAAGTCTCCTCCTTCTGTTCTTTAAGTTTCTGAATTGTAAAAGTGAGGAGAGAAAGGTTCTGTAAGGGTTGTCTCCTGAGCCCATCAAAAGGAGTGAAACTGTAAAAGGGCAGTTGGCCTTCGCCCATTGAAGGAAGGCAGCTAGTTGACGTCGGTGACCTCGTCGGAGGAGGAAGCCAAAAGTGGAGTAGGTCAAGACTGTACGAACCACTCTAAATCTCTGTTTTGCTTTTACTTTGAGCACTTTATCATTACTGCAAACCTCCTACATAGCTACTACCCTCTGCGCTTTTACAAACAAGTCTCTAAGTTCTGATCTTTCCGAATCTGCATTCAGACGTAAATCGATGTTTTTGTACGATCTTTACACTGCAGTTTACGCTTACATTTTGATTCCATTTATAACTGCAAATTGCTTTCTGCGTATTCATAAAACGCTTTTCAAAGTTCAAAACTGTGTTTAGACGTAAAATTACGCTTTGACGTAAAAACTACGTTTAGACGTAAACTGAGTTTAGACGTAAAACTGCGTTTAGACGTAAAACTGCGTTTAGACGTAAAACTGCGTTTAGATGCAAAACTGCGTTTAGACGTAAAACTGCATTTAGACGTAAAACTGCGTTTAGACGTAAAACTGCGTTTAGACGCAAAACTGCGTTTAGACGTAAAATTGCACTTAGACGTAAAACTGCACTTAGACGTAAAACTGCGTTTAGACGTAAACTGTGCTCAGACGCAAACTGTGTTTAAGACGCAAACTGCGCTTAGACGCAAACTGTGTTTAGACGCAAACTGTGTTTAGATGCAAACAGCGCTTAGACACAATCTGTGCTTAGACGTAAACTGCGCTTAGACGCAATCTGCATTTAGACGCAAACTGCATTTAGACGCAAACTGCGTAAACTACACTTAGATACAAACTGTGAATCGGCTTTTACATCGAAATCGTTTTTATCGGACAAACGCAGCTTTCGTTTTTAAATCGCTGAAAGATATCCGCTGCACTAATTCACCCCCCCCCCTCTTAGTGCTCTCGATCCTAACAATTGGTATCAGAGCAAGGTTAACTCTCTAACGGATTAAAACCCAAGAGAGATGGCATACGTCGGAAACCAAGAGGGGCATTCTATTACACGTCCACCCATGTTCAGTGGGACGGACTACACCTACTAGAAGACCCGAATGAGGATCTTTCTTTGTTTCTATGGATTTTGAACTATGGAACCTTGTTGAAAACGGATTTCCAAAATCTTCTCTTCCAATGATCGATTGGAATGAATTGGAAAAAGAAGCTTTTAAGCTCTTAATGCAAAGGCTATGAATGCCTTATTTTGCACACTTGATAAAAAACAAGTTTAATCCTGTTTCAACTTTAAGTAAACTGCATTTGATATTTGGCACACACTTGAAGTGACCCACGAGGGCACAAGTAGAGTGAAAGAGTCAAAAATCAATCTGTTGTTGCATTCTTTTGAACTTTTCCAATGAAACCGAAAGTGAAACCATTGGAGACATGTTTACCCGCTTCACCTGGATGTTGTCAATGGTCTAAAAGGACTCGGGAAAAAAGTTTTTCGGATTTTGAACTCGTAAATAAGATACTTGTTGAATCTCGATTTTGATGATGAAACTACTTGATATATGTTTATGATTTAATCTGTATTTTGAGTGATGCAGGATGCTTCGATCAGGATGAGACAATTAAAGCAGGAAAATCATGTTGTGCCGAAGGAACATGTCAGAAGATTGGACGTCGGGCCGGTAGATCGGTCGACGTATCGACAAAAGGCTTCGGGCCGTGGACTCGGGCATCGGGCCAAGAAGAGCGGGTATTGTGCCAAGGATATCGGAGTTGCGGAGTCAACTGGCCGATTGGGCAATATGCTGCAGGAGAGGACGATGCTTGTAGAAGAATCGGACGGCGCGAGGGACCAATGACATGCCGGACAACTTGGTTAATTGCTTAGGATTAATTGTCTCGATCGAAGTTTTGTTTTAATTGTGCAGGATTAACTATGATAACGATGAAGACATAAAGCCAAACAAAGTGTCGGAGTCAAGCATTTATTTATTGCGAGTTCGAGAGTTCAACGAAGTCCGGGTTCGTCGGGAATGCTACCAGAGCTCGCCGAAAAGATCGGAGCTTGCGTCAAGAAGCTCATTGGAACTCGTGAAGATCAAATCGTGAAGTCTAGGAGCTTGCCGGAGTCCGCAGAATGGTTTCCGAGTTCATCTAAGACCGCCGGAAGTTTGCCGGAAGCTTCGCCGAAAGAAGTCTTGACTTGCGGACTTTGTAATAGCTTAGAAAATGTCTTTAAATTCATAGTTAGCACGTTAATTAGGGTTAGGATTAGGTGTTAATCCTATAACCCAAGTAGGGGCCAATTAGGCTCAAGTTCGACTGGTTTGGGCCAAGTTTGGAGCCAAACCAAGTGAGCTGAAATAGTAAAAGAGGTGGCACCGCCAGGGGTTGGAGGTAGCACCGCCCGTGCCATGTCTCCCCCAGCAAGAAGGCGGTGCAACCGCCCAGCCAAGAGGTGCAACCGTCCGTGGCTCGATCTCCGAAGCGAGATCGGCGGTGCAACCTCCTCCGTCAAGAGGTAGCACGCCCGAGCTCAAGTTTCGAGCTCGCCAGCGATGCAACCTCTCCGGTCGGCCAAGCGGTGCAACCGCCGAGCTCGATCTTCGAGCTAGATCGGCCGGTGCAACCTCCCCGGACAGAGAGGTAGCACCGCTTGAGCTCGGCTCTTCAAGCTCAGAGCAGGAGGTGCAACCGCCTCGGTCGAGGAGGTGGCACCGCTGGGGCTCGATCTTCAAGCCGGACTCAGGTGGTGCAACCGCCCCGACAGAGAGGTGCAACTGCCGGGCTCGATCTCCGAAGCTCACCGGTGGTGCAACCTCTCCAGTCAAGAGGTGCAACCGCCTGATCCCGGAATTCCGAGATTTGATCGTTTTGAGCTCCAAATTTGAATTGGGTTGGGGCCTATAAATACCCCACCCATTCAGCACTGAAAAGATACAGATCCACACCGAATTCTTGATCTTTTCAGTGATTCTAAGAGCTCAAATTTGTGTAAAGTCCAAAAGTTCTCCTCTTTTTGTTCTTCAAGTCTTGAGTTGTAAAGAGAGGAGAGAAAGGATCTGTAAGGGTTGTCTCCTAAGCCCGTCAAAAGGAGAGAAACTGTAAAAGGGCAGTTAGCCTTCGCCCATTGTAGGAAGGCAGCTAGATGACGTCGGTGACCTCGTCGGAGGAGGAAGCCAAAAGTGGAGTAGGTCAAGACTGACCGAACCACTCTAAATCTCTGGTTTGCTTTTACTTTGAGCACTTTATCATTACTGCAAACCTCCTACATACCTACTGCCCTCTGCGCTTTTACGAACGAGTCTCTAAGTTCTGATCCTTCCGAATATGCATTCAGACGTAAATCGGTGTTTTCGTACAATCTTCATACTGTAGTTTACGCTTAAGTTTTGATTCCATTTATAACTGCAAATTGCTTTCTGCGTTTTCATAAAACGGTTTTCAAAGTTCAAAACTGCTTTTAAACGTAAAACTGCGTTTAGACGTAAACTGCGTTTAGACGCAAAACTGCGTTTAGACGTAAAACTACGTTTAGACGTAAAACTGCGTTTAGACGCAAAACTGCGTTTAGACGTAAAACTGCGTTTAGACGTAAAACTGCGTTTAGACGCAAAACTGCGTTTAGACGTAAAACTGCGTTTAGACGCAAAACTGCGTTAAGACATAAAACTACGTTTAGACGCAAAACTGCGTTTAGACGTAAAACTGCACTTAGACGTAAATCTGCATTTAGATGTAAAACTCCACTTAGACATAAATCTGCACTTAGACATAAAACTGCGTTTAGACGCAAACTGCGCTCAGACGCAAACTGCGCTTAAACGCAAACTGCGCTTAGACGCAATCTGCGCTTAGACGTAAACTGCGCTTAAATGCAAACTGCGCTTAGACGCAATATGCATTTAGACGCAAACTGCATTTAGACGCAAACAGCGTAAACTACACTTAGATACAAACTGTGAATCGGCTTTTACATCGAAATCGTTTTTATCGGACGAACGCAGCTTTCGCTTTAAATCGCTGAAAAATATCCGCTGCACTAATTCACCCCCCCCCCCCTCTTAGTGCTCTCGATCCTAACAATTGGTATCAGAGCGGGGTATTTCTCATTTCGGATTTACACCCGAGAGAAATGGCTCTTCAAGAGGGCTTTTCGGTCTTTTAAATCCACCGTTCTTTAACGGATTGGACTACACCTATTGGAAAACTCGAATGAGAGTTTTCTTGATCTCTAAATCTGGATTTATGGAATATCGTTGAAAACAGTTTTCAACTTCCCTCTAAACCGATGAACGAATGGTCGGATTTAGAGAAGAAGTATTTTTTTTAAACGCAAATGCTATGAATGCCTTATTTTTATGCTTTGGACAAAAATGAGTTCAATCGGGTTTCTTTGTGCGAAACGGCTTTCGATATCTGGCGCACTCTTGAAATCACGCACGAGGGAACTAGTAGAGTCAAAGATTCGAAAGTTAATATTTTACTGCATGATTTCGAGCTTTTTCATATGAAACCAAGCGAAACCGTTGTTGACATGTACACCCGTTTTACGGATGTCGTCAATGGTTTAAAATCACTTGGTAAAAGCTTTTCGGATTTTGAACTCGTTAACAAAGTTTTGCGCTCACTTTCTAAAACTTGGGATTCAAAAGTAACTGCTATTCAAGAATCGAAAAACTTGAACCAATTTCCACTTGAAGAACTAATTGGTTCATTGATGAAATGGTGCACAATGCACATGATGAACATGTTGAACACAATCACCTTCCAAAGAACAGGAAGGATTTGGAACTCTGGACAAATGAATGCCACTTGAGCGATGACTCAAGTGATGAGGACAATGATGAACAAAACAGGAAGAATTTGGGACATAGAACATTTGAAGACCACTCGAGCATAAGCTCAAGTGATGGTGAACTTAAACTACAAATGAAACAAAAATTAAAAAGCAAAAAGAATGGAACTACTTGCTTTGAACGCAAGAAGAAGAACAAAAATTGGGATGAATCGAGCTCCTCCGAAGACGAGGAGAAAATCAACAAAGGCGAGGTGGCAAACTACGCCTTTACGCCTTTCGACGCTGAGGTAATCAAAATGCCTTTAATTTACTTTGAAATTACATGATGCTTTTCATAAAGCATTTTTTTTTTAATTGCATGTTTAATAATCTTATAATGAAAATACAAACAATTAGGAATCATGCTTATCATTCTAGTAATTTTGAAAATAATCATGAAAATTGCATGTTTATGATAAACAAAATGATTTTGATTAAAAATACCTTATGAAATCATGCTATATGTGGTTGAGAAGTAATAATGTGTATCATGTTAATTTCCATTATTATTTCTCGATGAAATCATGAATCTATTTATAAATTTTGTGAGCCATAAAAATGATTTTGATAATTTAAAATTGAAATAAGTTTTATCAAAATCATGATCTTGATTTATCAAATTGAATGAATTGAAAATGAATAATGAATTTTCTCTTGAATGATTGTGACTTGTATTCCTTGTATTCATAATATGATTTTTATACAATTCTTTGTACTCATGAAATATTTATCTCATCACCCAATTATTCCCTTTCAATACTCCTCAAGTGATGATATGAATGCATGAGATATTCATGAATTTATTTTGATGTATGCAAATAAGAAGTTTCGATCATGTATGGTAGGATGCAATGTGACAAATTAATATCATGATGATTTAAAATATTTATGATTTGGAATGATGCACATGTTTTTTTTATGTGTATCATGAATGCTTTAAATGATAAATGTTTGGAATCATGATTAAAATGAAGTGATAAATACTGATTTAATGTTCGGTATCATGAATACTTCATTATCATACATTAAAATAGTGATAAATATTTTGAAAATAAATGATTGTATCATGTTAGATGATTTTATATATTGTGCATGATAAGCTATAAGTGGTGATTGAAACAATGATTGAAATAATATGAATGATGATTTGGAATCATGCATATAATAATGAGTTTATTTGTTTTGAAAATGTGCATGTTTTAATTTGAAAATATAATGATGCACAAATAAGATTGATACTAACCTTTATCATGATTTAAAAAATTGATGTAAAGGGTTTTTCCTTCTTTTTTGACAATGACAAAAGGGGAGATAGCTAGCTTGCACAATTCAAGAAGAAAGCAAAAAATGCACTTCTCAAAAAGAGAAGAAATTGCTATCTTGAACATCACTAAGAAGTGCTATCTTGCAGATCTCAAGACACACAAATGCAATTATGCAAAATTTGTAATTTTGCACATCATTAAAATTTATGATGCTTTGATGATTATGCATGTTATAAAATTCACTAGCTTGCATGATGTAGAACTTAGCTATATTGAACATCACCAAGGAATGCTATCTTGCCTATCTCAAGAAGCAAAAAGTTAACTTGCACATCTAGCAAAACTTATATTTCAAGAAGCAAGAGTTGCTTTCTTGAACATCTCAAAATTGCTAGCTTGCGGGCCTTAAAATTTAGAATTTTTTTTTTTTTGCTAGCTTGTATATGATAAACTTGCTATCATACTACCATGATGATGAGCATGTCTTATCTTTATGATTATATTTGAAAAACTATGGCAAAAATATGTCCGAATGATTAAACGTGTTAAAAATATTTTTTCGGACTTTTTTGATTGAATGATCAAATCACCTGATTGCCATAATGATTTTACACAATTACTTGCCATGATTACATGTTGGAAATTAGGTGCTTAAATACAAAATTTTTATGATAATAAGCATGTTTTACCTTCATGATTGTAATTGAATATCTCTAGTAAAATTCTGTCCGAATGTATGAAAGTGTCAAATTTCATTTTCGGATTTTCCCATCCTAACAATTGGATTTTCTTTGATACACTATCCTCTTCCGAATTTAACAAAGCATATGTCATATCAAGTTTAATTCACATTATTGATTTTTTTGACATATGGAATCATCTAGCAAATGCACTTATCATGTGAAAAATATTTTTTCGAAAAACATATTTGATGATTCCCTCTTACCAAAGGAAGATATTTTTTTACATACAAGGATTTGACTCACTTACATATCTTAATCCTTGCAAAAAATGAAGTGTGCTTTAATATCTTATCGATTTGAACTTCACATATGGCTTTCCTCCTTCATGTAAAAAAGATAACAAATAAAAAAAGGAAGAAGCAATAAAAGCTATCTCCATGTCATGTTTTCCTCGAGATGTTTGCATTCTTGGTATCCTATCACTCACTTTGTTGGAAAATGACATGAACCAACTTATGGCATCGCACTTATATTTAAAATTTGTTTATATCGTTCTCCTTGTTGTTGATGACAAAGGGGAGAAATATATGAATTGATATGTTTGCTATCACTAAGGGTTGCTATCAATCGATGTTGATATGCTTGCTATCACTAATGATGATATGGTTGCTATTAATCGATGTTGATATGTTTGCTATCAATCGATGTTGATATGGTTGCTATCAATGATGCTATGATTAGGCCATACTTGCATCACCAACTAATATATGATTGCTATCATTGCTATATGCCCCAGATCAAGATATCAAACAAAAATTTGCATTGCACGTGATGATATCTTACCATGTGATGCAATGCTTGCTAAAATATTCGAAATGTGTACATCATGAAATGATATCAAAATCTTGCTTCACAGCTTTACATGTCGATATCATGCCATATGATGAAATGCTACAATTGATAAACACTTGAAATAGTTATTATGTTCTACGATATCAAAAGCTAACACTACAAAGGAAGCAAAAAATTTGCTAGCTTGCAACTTGCATGTTTCAAGAAGCAAGAGTTGCCTTCTTGAATATCTCTAAACTGCTAGCTTGCAAGCTCTAAAATATTGTAACATTGCTAGCTTGCATGTGCTATCTTGTATGCCGTGAAAACTTGCATATCTAAAACTTGATAGCTTGAATGTTCTAAGCATGATGTAACATTTGCTAAATTTTTTTGGCTTCAAAACTGCATGATGATAAAACTTGATATTATGATTTTCATGCAATAAGTTGAATCAATATCACAAACGATTGATTGTGATACTTCTCCTTTTTGTTGATGACAAACGGGGAGAAGTATGTTGATGACATGACATGTGATGCATAAGTTTATGCATATGTTCATGTTGACGTGTTGCAAGTATTCATGATGAATATTGCAATGACTTGAATTCAGTTTGAATTCAAGGTTCTATCAATATGGCATATTGATAGGGGAGTTTGTTTAAACTCGAGTTAAGGTTAACTCCGTTTATGATGACATGTTGCTTAGATTTTTTGAATCTAAGAGTTTCTATCAATATGGCATATTGATAGGGGAGTTTGTTTAAACTCCGGAGTTAAGTTTAACTCCGTCATCAAGTAGTTGTCATCATCAAAAAGGGGGAGATTGTTGAATCTCGTATTTTGATGATTAAACTACTTGATATATGTTTATGATTTAATCTGCGTTTTGAGTGATGCAGGATGCTTCGATCAGGATGAGACAATTAAAGCAGGAAAATCATGTTGTGCCGAAGGAACATGTCAGAAGATTGGACGTCGGGCCGGTGGATCGGTCGACGTATCGACAGAAGGCTTCGGGCCATGGACTCGGGCATCGGGCCAAGAAGAGCGGGTATTGTGCCAAGGATATCGGAGTTGCGGAGTCAACTGGCCGATTGGGCAATATGCTGCAGGAGAGGACGATGCGCCTTTCGAAGAATCGGACGAAACGTCGAGGTACCAATGACATGCCGGACAACTTGGTTAATTGCTTAGGATTAATTGTCTCGATAGAAGTTTTGTTTTAATTGTGCAGGATTAACTATGATAACGATGAAGACATAAAGCGAAACAAAGTGTCGGAGTCAAGCCGGCGATTTGTTGCGAGTTCGACGGAAGTCCGAAGGTTCGTCGGGAATGCTACCAGAGCTCGCTGAGAAATATCGGAGCTTGCCGAAGAAGCTCATTGGAACTCGCTAAGATCAAATCGTGAAGTCTAGGAGCTTGCCGGGAGTCCGCAGAATGGTTTCCGAGAGTTCATCGGAAGACCGTCGGAAGTTTGCCGGAAGCTCTCCAGAAGAAGTCTTGACTTGCGGACTTTGTAATAGCTTATAAAATGTCTTTAAATTCATAGTTAGCATGTTAATTAGGGTTAGGATTAGGTGTTAATCCTATAACCCAAGTAGGGGCCAATTAGGCTCAAGTTCGGACTGGTTTGGGCCAAGTTTGGAGCCAAACCAAGTGAGCTGAAATAGTAAAAGAGGTGGCACCGCCAGGGTTGGAGGTAGCACTGCCCAGGCCATGTCTCCCAGCGAGACTGGGCGGTGCAACCACCTGGGGCTCAGTCTTCGAGCCAGACTCAGGCGGTGCAACCGCCCCTGACAAAGAGGTGCAACCGCCTGGGCTCAGTCTCCGAGCTCTGCCAGGCGGTGCAACCTCTCCAGTCAAGAGGTGCAACCGCCTGATCCCGGAATTCAGACGTAAATCGGTGTTTTCGTACGATCTTCATACTGCAGTTTACGCTTAAGTTTTGATTCCATTTATAACTGCAAATTGCTTTCTGCGTATTCATAAAACGGTTTTCAAAGTTCAAAACTGCTTTTAAACGTAAAACTGCGTTTAGACGTAAAATTACGCTTTGACGTAAAAACTGCGTTTAGATGTAAACTGCGTTTAGACGCAAAACTGCGTTTAGACGTAAAACTGCGTTTAGACGCAAAACTGCGTTTAGACGTAAAACTGCACTTAGACGTAAATCTGCATTTAGACGTAAAACTCCACTTAGACGTAAATCTGCACTTAGACATAAAACTGCGTTTAGACGTAAACTGCGCTCAGACGCAAACTGCGCTTAAACGCAAACTGCGCTTAGACGCAATCTGCGCTTAGACGCAAACTGCGCTTAAATGCAAACTGCGCTTAGACGCAATCTGTATTTAGACGCAAACTGCATTTAGACGCAAACAGCGTAAACTACACTTAGATACAAACTGTGAATCGGCTTTTACATCGAAATCGTTTTTATCGGATGAACGCAGCTTTCGCTTTAAATCGCTGAAAAATATCCGCTGCACTAATTCACCCCCCCCCCTCTTAGTGCTCTCGATCCTAACAATACTAAGATCCCTTCCTAAAAGTTGGGATCCTAAAGTCACTGCTATTCAAGAGGCAAAAGATCTGCGCAACTTCCCTCTTGAAGAACTAATCGGGTCATTAATGACCTATGAGATGACTTGCAAAGCTCATGAAGAGCAAGAAGACATCCTTCCAAAGAACAGGAAGGATATGACACTTAAAACTTCTGAATGCCACTTGAGAGAAAACTCAAGTGATGAGGACTGTGATGATGACTTGGCACTTTTAACAAGAAAGTTTAAAAAATTCTTCAAAAGAAACAAGTTTAAGAATGATGCGAAAAATAAACTTGAACCCAAGAAGGACCAAGTGATCTGCTATGAATGTAAAAAAAAAGCGGGACACTACAAGAGTGATTGTCCCCAAGTCAAAAGAAGAACATCAAAGAAGAAGGCTCTTCAAGCAACATGGGATGACTTCGGCGATCGAAAGAAGAGGAGTCCAACACCGAACAAGTTGCTCATTCGCCTTTAATGGCCATCGGAGAGGAGGGTAACGAATTTATTAGATGCTGATTTATCTTTCGATGAATTATTAAATGCCTTCCATGACTTATTTGATGAATGCAAGATTATCAATAGAAAATACAAATTGCTAAAAAAGGAGCATGATAGTCTTACTTGTGATTTTAATAAGTTAAAAATTGAATATCATGATAGTTTAAATTCATGTATCAAATGTCATGATCTAGAAACTTTTCAAAAGAAAAAACTTGCTACTTAAGGACACCTTGAAGAAATTCGAGGTTGGTAGCAAGTCATTAAACATGATCCTTACAAACAAGGGTCATGTTCCCAAAGAAGTGGGATTGGATTTGTGAGGAGTCCTCACCAAAATCCAACTACCTTCATAAAAAGGCCCCATCTTACATGTTAGACATCAAAGCAAATGCAACTTTTTTGTTGCAAGTTCTGGACACATGACGATTATTGTCCATTCAGGAAATTTAGTCCAAACAAATTGATTTGGGTTCCTAAAGGAACCATGACAAATTCTATGCAACATGATAGAAAATGTAGATCTGTTTATGAGGAACCCAAAAGCAAATGGGTACCTAAACATCATCCTTTCTTGTAGAAAACTAAACCATCATGAAGCTAGGAGCAAGAGATGGTACCTTGATAGTGGATGCTCAAGGCATATGACCGGAGATCCATCCCAATTCTCTAAGCTCACTAGCATAAACGAAGGATATGTCACCTTCCGGAGACAACAAGGGTAAAATCATTGGCAAAGGAACCATAGGTAACAAATCCAACTTCTCTATTGAAGATGTTTTGCTAGTTGATGGTCTAAAACATAACCTCTTGAGCATTAGTCAATTGTGTGATAAAGGATATATCATCGAAATTTGAATCTAATGCTTGCATCATTGAAAAACCACACAAAAAACATATCTATGATTGCATTAAAACAAAAATAACGTATACACTATTGACATCAATGATTTATGTAATAAAATATGTTTTTTTTTTTTTTTAAATGAGAATGCTTGGATATGGCACAGAAGATTAGGTCATGCTAGTATGAAGCTAATCACTCAAATATCATCCAAAGAACTTGTAAGAGGAATTCCTCATATCAAGTTCATCAAAGATAATGTATGTGATGCCTGCCAATTAGGTAAACAAATTAAGAGTAGCTTCAAATCTAAAAATCAAATAAGCACCTCTAGGCCCTTACAATTGATCCATATGGACTTGTTCGGACCCATCTCCACATCAAGCCTAGGAGGTAGCAAATACGCTTTTAGTCATCGTGGATGACTATAGCAGATACACATGGACTTACTTCTTAAAACAGAAAAAGTGAATGCCTTAGATCTTTTTACCAAGTTTTGCAAACACGTTCAGAATGAGAAAGGTTATATGATTTCGTCAATTAGAAGTGATCATGGTGGTGAATTTCAAAACCATGATTTCCGTGAATTTTGTGAACTCAATGGATACAACCATAATTTCTCTACTCCTAGAAACCCTTAACAAAATGGAGTTGTAGAAAGAAAAAATCGAAATTTACAAGAAATGGCAAGAACCATGTTGAATGAACACAACCTACCCAAATATTTTTGGGCGAAAGCCGTAAATATCTGCATGCTACATCTTAAATAGAGTTCTAGTGAGACCTCTACTAACCAAAACTCCTATGAGTTATGGAACAATAAAAAAACCCAACGTTTCATATTTTAAAGTCTTTGGGTGTAAGTGTTTTATCTTGAATGAAAAAAAGACAACTTAGGAAAATTTGATGCTAAATCCGATGAAGGAATCTTTCTTGGTTATTCTACAGTTTCTAAAGCCTTTCGTATCTTTAATAAAAGAACTCTAATTATTGAAGAATCCATTCATGTTGTTTTCAATGAGATTTCTGAAATCACGAAAAATGATCTTGACGATGATGTTAATTTTGATTCTTTGAATTTAAACGAAACCCCGTCTCCAACTAGCAACTTGGATGCATCCACTTCTCAGATTTCCTTACCCAAGGATTAGAAGTATGTAGATGCTCATCCTAAGGAGCTAATCTTTGGAGACGCATCAAAGGGGGTTCAAACACGATCTTCTCTTAAAACCTTTTGTGTAAATGCCGCCTTTCTCTCCCAAATTGAACCCAAATGCATTGATGAAGCCATGAAAGATGATTCATGGATTATCGCAATGCAAGATGAATTAAATCAATTTGAGAGAAATGAAGTGTGGAAGCTTGTTCCTAGGCCAAATGACCATTTAGTTATTGGTACTAAATGGGTCTTGAAAACAAGCAAAAAAATGAAAATAGTATCGTGGTTAGAAACAAGGCTAGATTAGTGGCCAAAGGTTTCAACCAAGAAGAAGGTATCGATTCTGAAGAAACCTTCGCTCCTTGTGGCTCGATTGGAAGCCATAAGGATGCTCCTTGCCCACGCTAGCAGTAATAATTTTAAGTTGTTTCAAATGGATGTTAAAAGCTTTTTCTTAATGGCTTTATTTCCGAAGAAGTCTATGTTGAACAACCTCCTGGATTTGAAAATAATAGTCTCCCCCCTAATCATGTGTTTAGATTAACTAAAGCTCTCTATGGTTTAAAACAAGCTCCAAGGGCTTGGTATGAGAGACTTAGTTCTTTTTCTTATTGAAAATAATTTCATAAAAGGCAAGGTTGATACTACATTATTCATCAAGAACTTTGAAAATAATTTTCTCATTGTTCAAATTTATGTTGATGATATTATCTTTGGTTCTACTGAATGAATCTCTTTGTGAATCCTTTTAAGTAAAAAACTATGAGTCGTGAATTCGAAATGAGTCTAATGGGAGAGTTAACATTCTTCTTAGGTCTACAAATCAAACAACTAAGCAATGGCATCTTTATTAGTCAAACCAAATATGCTATGAGTTTGCTAAAGAAGTTCAATATGAATAACTCAAAAGCCATTAACACTCCTATGAGCACCTCCACTAAGTTAGAAATTGATGAAAATAGAGAAAGCTTCGATCAAAAAACCTATAGGGGTATGATAGGAAGTTTACTTTACCTCACTGCAACTAGACCAGACATAATGTTTAGTGTAGGACTTTGTGCTAGATTTCAATCAAACCCTAAGATATCTCATCTCAAAGCAGTTAAAAGAATACTCAGATATCTTAATGGTACCATAAATCTAGGATTATGGTACCCAAAATCGAGGGAGCTTGAGTTAATCGCTTATGCTTTGATCGACTTACTTGGCCGGGTCAGATTAGATAGAAAAAGCACATCGAGGAACATGTCAATTCTTAGGACATGCCATTGTTTCCTGGTCATCCAAGAAACAAAACTCAGTTGCACTATCAACAACCGAAGCTGAATATATTGCAGCAAGTGCATGCTGTGCACAAGTTGTTTGGATGAAAAATACCTTAGAAGATTATAAAGTTCATCTTAAAAATATTCCCATTAAATGTGATAACACAAGTGCAATATGCCTAACAAAAAAAAACCCTATACAACACTCAAGAACAAAACATATTGACATCGGACATCACTTTATCACGAGATCATGTTACTTAATCATGATGTAATCATAGAATTCATTAATCTGAAACATCAACTAGCTGATATCTTTACAAAACCCTAAGTGAAGAAGAATAATTTGATTTCATAAGAAGAGAATTAGGAATGTTGATGTGTCCTAATACTTAAACTAGTTAAAATTATTTTTCGGACGTTATTACTATTACATGCCTTGGCATCACTTGATCAAATAACATGTTGGAAATTATGTGACAAATGTTTTTAAAAATCAGTAGCTTACTCATAACCGAATGCATGTAAGAAGTTCATTTTTCGGTTTGAATGCTAAAAATGGGATTTTCCTGTACACTCTTATGAAAACTTTTGAAAAATGACTTTCCTCCTTCAAGCAACGAACTATAACAAGGAGAAGAGATATTCAAAGTATTATATGTGTCATGCCTTCCTTTATGTGCGTGATAACCTGCTGGAATCACATCTACCATGCTTTTTGATAATGCTATCATGCTTTTTGTTGATGACAAAGGGGGAGAAACATATGAATTGATAAACACTGCCATAATCATGTCTATGTCATAGTTGCAAATACTTGAGTGATGCTATAAATAATGTTATGGTTATGCCATCCTTGCATCACCAAGAGATATATGAACATGTGCTATAGTTTGCATTATGTCTTGAGTTGATATCCTATCTTGTGAAGTAAATGCAAACTTGCTATAAAATCTCAAATGTGTGCATCATGTAATAGTCCTTCGCAGCTTTATATGATTACATGATGAATAGTTACAAACACAATCATACAAACTTGATGATGTATGTCAAGCCTTGACATCATTCTTGAAGAGATACATCATGATGGGTATCATGATGGGAGTATTGATAAGTTTAACTGATCTAACTTATCAATACGTCACTTGAATTCTTAGGTCTTGAATTCAAGGTTGACTTATCTCAACTATGGCATATAGATAGGGGAGTTAAGGATAACTCCATTATCAATTGATTGTTATCATAAAAAAAAAGGGAGATTGTTGAATCTCAGATTTTGATGATGAAGTCAATTGTCATTTGTTGTCTAATCTATGTGTTGAGATAAGTGTGCAGGATTAACTATGATGAAAGTTAGACAAGCAACAGGAGTTGCTTGAGTCAAGATCATGATCACGTTGGGAGTTCGAGAGTTCGATGGAAGTTCGGACGGTGCGTTTGAGGTTCTGTGAGAACAGATCCGAGAAGTCCGAGAAGCTTGCCATGGCTTCGTGGAACTTCGCCAAGTGGATCGTTACAAAAGTCCAGAGTTTGCGGAAGTCCATAGAAGAATCACCGAGGGTTCATCGGATGATCGACGGAAGTTCGCGGAAACTTCGCGGAAGAAGCGATTGACGATCGGAGCAAAGCTGCAGAAATTGTCTTAGATTTAATCAGTAGTTAGCACGTTGATTAAGTTGGAAAATGGGAGGTGATCCCATTAGCAATCTTGGGGCAATTGGGCCCTCCCAAAGATTGAAATTGGGCGAATGGAGCTAACCATTCGGACCGATTACACCGAGGTGGCACCGCTGGGCTATGTCTCCAAGAGGCGGGCGGTGTAACCGCCCGGCCAAAGAGGTGCAACCGCCCGAGCTCGATCTTCGAAGTTAGATCTAGGCGGTGCAACCTCCGAAGAGGTAGCACCACCGAGCTCGATCTTGAAGCTCGTGCAGAGGTGCAACCGCCTTTAGTCGAGGTGGCACCGCTGGGGCTCGATCTCCGAAGCTAGACTCAGGCGGTGCAACCTTCCGACAGAGAGGTGCAACCGCCTGGGCTCGATCTCAGAAACTCTGCAAACAGGTGCAACCTCTCCATCGAGGTGGTACTCACCGATCCCTAATTCGGGATTTGATCATTTTGAGCTCTAACTTTTGAACTGGGTTGGGGCCTATAAATACCCCACCCATTCAGCACAGAAAAGAGTAAGAGACCTACACCAAATCTTGATCTTCTCTGTGATTCTTGAGCTCAAAATTGTTGTAAAAACCTTTAAGTCTCCTCCTTCTGTTCTTTAAGTTTCTGAATTGTAAAAGTGAGGAGAGAAAGGTTCTGTAAGGGTTGTCTCCCCAGCCCATCAAAAGGAGTGAAACTGTAAAGGGCAGTTGGCCTTAAGCCCATTGAAGGAAGGCAGCTAGTTGACGTCGGTGACCTCGTCCGGAGGAGGAAGCCAAAAGTGGAGTAGGTCAAGACTGGCCGAACCACTCTAAATCTCTGGTTTGCTTTTACTTTGAGCACTTTATCATTACTACAAACCTCCTACATAGCTACTACCCTCTGGCTTTTAAACAAGTCTCTAAGTTCTGATCTTTCCGGATCTGCATTCGGGCGTAAATCGGTGTTTTTTTGTACGATCTTTACACTGTAGTTTACGCCACGTTTTGATTCCATTTATAACTGCAAATTGCTTTCTGTGTATTCATAAAACGCTTTTCAAAGTTCAAAACTGTGTTTAGACGTAAAATTACGCTTTGACGAAAACTGCGTTTAGACGTAAACTGAGTTTAGGCGTAAAACTGCGTTTAGGCGTAAAACTGCGTTTAGGCATAAAACTGCGTTTAGGCGAAAACTGCATTTAGGCGAAAACTGCGTTTAGGCGTAAAACTGTGTTTAGGCATAAAACTGCGTTTAGGCGAAAAACTGCACTTAGACGTAAAACTGCACTTAGACGTAAAACTGCATTTAGACGCAAACTGCGCTCAGACGCAAACTGTGTTTAAGACGCAAACTGCGCTTAGACGCAAACTTTGTTTAGACGCAAACTGTGTTTAGACGCAAACTGCGCTTAGACGCAATCTGCGCTTAGACGCAAACTGCGCTTAGACGCAATCTGCATTTAGACGCAAACTGCATTTAGACGCAAACTGCGTAAACTATACTTAGATACAAACTGTGAATCGGCTTTTACATCGAAATCGTTTTTATCGGACAAACGCAGCTTTCGTTTTTAAATCGTTGAAAGATATCCGCTGCACTAATTCACCCCCCCCCTCTTAGTGCTCTCGATCCTAATAGAGGTAAATGACTCATTTGAAACCTCTTTACCTTACTATGAAATTACTTGATGTATTTCATAAGTTATTTTTAATAATAAAGTTGATCTCCTAACAATAAAGTTTGAAACTAATTAATAAAGTTATGATCTAATCTGTATTTTGAGTGACACAGGACTAGCTTCGATCATGAAGAGATAATTAAAGCAGGAAGAATAAATGTTTGGTCAGAGTGGAACATGTTAGAAGATTGGACATTGAGCCTAAAGATCGGTCGACATATCGATGGAAGGCTTCGTGTCATGAGTTCAGCATCGCCCTAAAGCGGACATTGCGTTAAGGAGATCGGAGTTGTGAAGGTCAACATGCCGATTAGGTAAAAGGCCGCAAAAGAGGATGATACGTCGAAGGATTGGACGAAGCACCAATGAACCAATGACATGCCCAAAAATATGTGATTAATACTTTGTAATAATTATCTAGATCGAAATAGTTTTAAGTTGTAATTGGGTTGGAATTAGGCCAACTGAATTAGGGGGCCATTGGGCCTCAGTTAGGATTGAATTGGGTTGGATAGATGGCCCAATTCATCTTGTCAAGTGGTGGTACCATCCTATTAGGCTATGGCACCACCACAGCCCAATCTCCGAGGCTCTATCAGGCGATAGTACCGCTAGAATGGGCGGTGGTATCGCCAGTACCTTGAAAACCCAGGATGAGACCGTTTAGGCTCCAATTTTGAATCTATTTGGGGCCTATAAAATCCCCAATCATCCATGCTCAGTAGATACTATTGAATCTCAAATTTTGATGATGAAACCAATTGATGTGATTGTGATCTAATCTTCATTTTGAGTGACACAATACTTGATTAGAAAAGATAATTAAAGTAAGAAGAATCAATATTGGGCCAGAGTGGAACATGTGAGAAGATTGGACGTTGAGCTGGAGGATCAATCGACGTATCGACAAAATGCTTCGCGTTATGAGTTCGAGCATCGGGCCGAGAAAAGCGAACATTGTGCCAAGGAGATCAGAGTTGTGAAAGTCAACATGTCGATTGGGCAAAAGGTAAAAAAGAGGACGATCTAAGAATACAAAATTTATTTTTTCTATGAATAATCAAGTGTTACTCATGTTGGGAAATCTTGGGGG
Source organism: Musa schizocarpa (assembly GCA_900464855.2). Classification (NCBI taxonomy): domain Eukaryota; kingdom Viridiplantae; phylum Streptophyta; class Magnoliopsida; order Zingiberales; family Musaceae; genus Musa; species Musa schizocarpa. The sequence goes on from LS990915.1 coordinate 31,606,937, forward strand.
AGACATCACATGTGCAGCGGAAGAACATAAAACAAAATCCTAATTCCTAAATATATGTTCGTCGTTATGCGAAAGATTGGTTCAAATAAATCTGCAAAACAGAAAACCACATGTGAGATAGATTGTTTTACCTAGGGAGATTGTATATCCCTGAATCCGTGAATCCCTAGGAGAGGGGTGAAGGAGGTCAAGCGTCCTCCTCTCTAGTTGAATTCCACACAGTAGGGCTGTGGATTGACACTCCTCAAAACTCCAAGTGCTTTGAGAGGTGGAGAGGGGGGGAGGAGAATTGGAGAGGCAAGCAAAAGGCTTTTAGCCTATGAACCACTGAATCCTTTCTATTTATAGAGGTCCTATATCTACTTAACCCTAATGGATCCTCCCCTATTGGGTATTGGATATCCATCCAACTACCCAAGCCTCGTAGATTAGTGGATCTCTATCCAATAATCTCTCATGGACTCTTATTAGATCTCGTCAATGGCCTCTAATAATTCAGGGGCTTATTGGATATCCAATAAGATAGGAGCTCCGAAGAATATCTCATATCCGAACATCTACTTATCGCATTGCCTACCATATATGTATGACCCTCTAGGTCTAATATCGAGCTGGCCATGAGTCATACCTATTAGAACTCCTTTTGGCTCAGTGAATTATTATTTCCATAATAATTCACTCGATTCATCGACTGTGGACGTACTATGCCACTATGCCGTAGTTCCCAAACGATACATGGGAATCCAATCCATTAGACCTATTTGTCCTAGTTCCAAGTTCCACCACAAAAGTAGACCAGCACACAAAATCCTCACTCCATTAAATATAATAATAATCTTAGCTCTTATATTTTGATGATGAATAACTAACTTGATAGTTGAATGAAAAAATTTTAATTTCAAGTTACTAATTGGAAATGAGTTGAAACATTCCTATAAAAAGAAAATGTCAATACCATATTAGTTGCACATGATCAACTTGTATTGGGCCATTAAAATACAATCATCCTGAACTTTAAGTGGTTATAATCTTAGAGTAGTCAAAACTAAACTTTTATAAAATTTATATGCAATTGTGACATATTAGATTTTTAATATACTTGACATTTTAGTCTACTCCTTTTAATAATCCATTATTAAAATTTATCTTTTTTAGGATACGAGTAAAAGAATTAACGTAAAAGTAAAGATAAATAATTACAAATATTTTTAGGTTTGCAAACCATAAATACAATAATGATAACATAGTATTTTGATTTAAATTATTATGAGATAATAGATGTTTATTATAAAATTTTATTCTTTTAATATAAAATAATCAACAAAGGACACGAACAAGTCAATTTGATAATTAATTCATCCATATTTTAATACTTTTAACTTGCATAAAAAGGATCATCAACTCTATTCCTAGACAAAGTGAACACGATTTTATTCAAATCATAAATTGTAATAGTGATAATTTTCAATCCATGTTTAGATTTTCACATATTACAAGAATACTAAATTGACCACGTAAAAAACTAAGCTGGTTCTTTTTTCAAATAAGAATTTTATGCATGGAGAGTTTTGCACCATGCTTGGTATACTTCATCTCAAGAAGAGCATAACTTATTAAATGACTAAGGAATTACTTGCTAATTTATAAAGTAAATGCTAATTCCTCTCTTAGTTATATTTAGGCACTAAAAACATATGAAAAATAATTTTTTAATCTACCAAACCATAATCTTGATAGTGTTATATAAAATATAATTATCATGTTAAAAGATGATTGTATTCTTATAAAATATTTACTTTATAGATATAACAAACATAGTTTACAAATTGTATGAGGTCACACATTATTACATACTAAGTTACTATATACAATAGAGATTTCTTTTTGCATGGGTAGTTTTAAAATAATATAGCCTTATGCATAAAATTCAATTGACCCCAATTTTTTGATTATATCACTCTTGTGATGAATAATTCATCTATCTAGACTTCTTCAAGAACAATGGCACCATCGGTCCAAGTTGTGGCACCATTGATCCAAGCGGTGGCATTGCCAAAGACTCAATCTTTAAGATATAGTCTCCAAGACTGTGTCGATGGTAGTGTCGCCAAACTAGGCTGATGGTACCATCCGTTCATCCATGCTGCGGGTGGGTACCACCTAGCACAAGTGATGATATCAGAGGACCAAAAAACACGGGATAAGACATTTTTTGGCTCAATTTTTGATGTTATTTGGGGTCTATAAATACCTAGCTATTCTTGCATGGGAGTAGCAAGAATTAAGCATGAAAATTGAGTTTAAAAGGGGAAAGAAAACCTGAAAAAATTTGAAAAAACTCTCTTAGGATTTAGGATCACTTCTTCCTAGTATTTAGAAGTTAATCTAAAGGAAGAAATGAGGTCTAAGAAAGAGGGCTTGTAAGGGTTGTCTTCTAAACCCATGAAAAAGGAGAGTGTAAAAGGGTAGTTGATCTTCACCCATTGAAGGAAGATTGGTAGTGGAAAGCCGATTGCCTCGGTGAAGAGGAATCAAGAGTGGATGTAGGTCTGACGAACAAACCACTATAAAAATCTAGTTTGCACTTCTATTTTGCTCTTTACTTTCATTGCAAACTGCTTTTTTTTCACTACACTTCTGAAACTTTCAAGTTAAATATATTTCCTATATGGGCTTTGTTGAAATTATTTTATCAATGAGATTTCTAACTTCGATGTGATTTTTACCTTTACTAATTCACCTCTTAGTCTTTGACTCAATCCCAACCGTTTGGTATTAGAGCGGAAAGATCGGTCGACATGTCGGCAAAAGCTTCATTCCATGAGTTTGGGTATTGGGCCTAGAAGAGTGAACATTGTGCTAAGAAGATCGGATTTACGGAGGCCAATATACCGATTGGGCAAAGGCTGCAAAAGAGGACGATGCATCGAAGAATTGGACAAAGCGCCAATGAACCAATGACATGCCGGACAACAAGTGGTTAATGCTTTGTAATAATTATCTAGATCAAAATAGTTTTAGTTCTAATTGAGTTGATTTAGAATGTAATTAGGCCAACTCGATTAGGGGTCAATTGAGCCCCAATTAGGACTGTTTTTGGCCAATATAAAGGCCTATTCTGTGACCCAAAAGTTAGATCAAGCGGTGGCACCGCCAAAGGCTCAAACTCCTAAACACGGTCTCCAAGATTGTGTCAAGTAATAGTACCGCCAGACTATGCAATGGTACTGCCCAATTTCAGGGCTGACTGCACCCGCAGTACAAGCTTAATTTTGGCAGCAGTACCACTAGGACCTAGGAAACTCAAGATGAGACCTCTTTTGGCTCTAATTTTGAAATCATATGGGATCTATAAATACTCTAGCTATTCCTACATAGAGTAGCAAGAATTAAGCACAAAATTGAGTTAAAAAAGGGGAAAACATGAAAAAAAAATTAGAAAACTATCTTAGGATTTAGGATCACTTCTTCCTAGTATTTAGAAGTTTGTTTGAAGGAGAAGTAAGGTCTAAGAAAGAGAGGCTTATAAGAGTTGTTTCTAAACCTATGAAAAGGAGAAAAAAGTATAAAAGGTAGTTGATCTTTGCCCATTGAAGGAAGATCGGGAAGGAAACTGGTGGCCTCATGTGAAGAGGAATTGAGAGAGTGGATGTAGGTCACGACGATAGAACCACTATAAAAATTTGGTTTTGAATTTCTATTTTACTTTTCACTTTCATTGTAAACTATTTTACTTTCACTATACTTTTGTATGCTTTCAAGTTAAACATATTTCATATCTGGTTTTGTCTAAATGATTTTATCGAATCCAGATTTCTTACTTGATATGATTTTTTTTTTATCGTCCCCCTCTTAGTGCCGACTCGATCCTAACAGCACATATCAACTGAGAGCAAAAAAAAAGGAAGGAAAATGTTATTGTAATATTGTGAGAACTCCTCTTAAGCTCTAAGTGTTGGGTGAAGTTTAAGAGAGGGGTGAGTGGTTATAAAGGTTATCTCCTAAACCTATGAAAAGAAAAAAAATGGGTGTAAAAGGGTGGTTAGTTTTTACCCATTGAAGGAAGATCGATAGTGGACGCCGGTGGCCTCGAATGAAGAGGAATCGAGAGTGGATGTATGTCACGATAATCGAACCACTATAAAATTAGTGTGCCTCCCTTTTTCTACTTGTTTACTCATTTTGCAATTGCTTTACCTACTCATTACTACTATTGCAAATGTTTTAAGTTTAAAACGTCTTTTCGATCTGATTTATCGAACTAAGTTTTAACCGACGTGTTTTACATAAGCACTAATTTACCCCCCCCTCTTAGTACCGACTTGATCCTAACAATATCATGAAAGTTATCAATATCAATAGCATAAATATTATCATTTCCTAAAATAATCAAATATCTATTTTTATCTATTCTTATTTAGTATGTCTATAATGCAAGTATGAGATTCAAATTTAACTTTATATTTTTTTTTGTTATAAAGTTGGCTAATGCTTACTAAATTATATTTCAAATCATCTACCAAAAATACATCTTTATTCAAAAGAATTAATTTGTTACTAATATTTTTGATACCAATGATTTTTTCATTATTATTATCTTTGAATGTAATATATCATCCATTTCAACTAGTGGTCTTTGATAAGTTTGTAGGATCCCTTGTCATCCGCTATCAAAATATCATCTTTTACTTGTAACTTTGAGTCCTTCATAGTTATATCTATTTTTCTTACCTTTTGATTTTAAATTACTTATGGTTCCTTTTGGAACCTATACTAATTTAATATGACTTTTCCTTAACTGGGTATGACTAAGTATAATGACTAAACTTTATCATAAAAAAGTTATATTTCATCATCAAGATCCAAGTTTCAACACTCTCCCTCCGCCTTTTAGCGGACTGAGGCTTCACCTTCTTTCACATGCGGCGAGGTAGACTTGTGTGGTCATCGATGTCATCTAATTCGACGAAGACCACCTTGCCATCAGTCAAGCACTTGTTATTGAGGGCCTTTAGGGGAGGTGGACACCAAGGCAGTTAGAAGGCTCTTCAGGATATTATGAGTTGATAGCCAAAGTGCTAAGTGTTGAAGGAGAGTCAATCAAACCCTTCTCAAAGCCCTTCGATGCCTTATATTTGGTCACCCTCCTAGCCTCATGCTTAGACCTCCATGCCTCCTCCACCCGGAGTTGCTATAGGCTAGTGTTCTCTACACAGAGGACAATCATCTCTGCATCTGTCTGTTTGACAATATCTAGCTAACTCACCAAGTCTATCGAGTGATGTTGCACCATCATTAACTCCCTCTCCAAGTTCATCTTCTTGATTCAAAGCTACTATGACTTGATGGCCATGGAATCCCTCTCTACTTCCTTCACCGTCCAGTCATCCCTATCCTTTAGCACTCCAAGCTAGGGTAGCCAAGGGAATCCTAACCTAGTCAATCAATGCCACCATTAAGTGGTGTCCTTATTGCAAAATGGAAGAAGTTAGCAAAAATCTCAAAGGTATCGATAAGTCAACCCAACCATGAGAGTAGAACTTACCATGATGATGAACTTGTGAGCGTGGTATGAGGTCCTTTGTAAGGCCTCATGTAGAACCCCCTTGTTCAACCTTAGGAGGAGTATGTCATGGTTCCATATCATGGCCTCTTGGGGCATATCCCAATCCTGACCGGCATCCATCACGCTAAGATTGACTTGGGAAGATCCCTCCCCCCCTTTGACTACCTGGCCACTATTTTGCAATTAGTAGGTCAACTAGTCAATGGGGCACAAGTTGAATACATTGACTGTGCTTAGCTTGCCTAGTCCTGGGGATTAGGTGGCAATTGGTTGGTCACCTCACATTATAGTCGAACTATGTTGTCCATCCCCGACTCCCACTCTTGAGAGAGCTCTTAGTTGCTTAAGAGGACGAGGGGGCCTTAACACTCCTTTGGTGTTAACTCTATAAAAAAGGGTAGTGGAGGTGGTAGCACTACAACCACCAAGCATTTGTAGGGCCATGCCTCTACTATAATCATTTGGTTTCGACTATTGATGATGGCAACAACCGCCTCATGCATTTGGGTGGGGCTCATCCCTTCTATAACTATGGGTGATAGCCTTGGCACGTTAGGGTTGGCAAAGGCCTATTGGTCATATGTTTGGAAGACATTTTCATGGAGATACATTCCCACAAGAGACACATGTTAGAATGAACTCAATAAGAAGAACAAGAGGGGCATATTCAGATATTGACCCGTGGAGAGGGGCTTAGGTTGAAGTAAGCTAATAGAAGGGTTAGCGATGGAAAAATGACAAGCCTCCACACTCTCTATACAAAAGTAATGAGATAATGCCAGGGAGTTTGGAGCCACCTGGTAGGAGAACACTTTAAAAAATTAAGAATTTTAATGAAGAAAGGATCGAGGGGAATTTGAGCTCCACTTATAAGGCATCAAGGGAGGTACAAAAAGTAATAACGTGATGGCATAAAGTTAGTCAAAGAGCAAAGGGAGCTTATTAGCTTAAACTCAATAGAAATATTAAAAGCTTCCCCTAATGTGCTCAAAGGTGAGCTTAGAGGTCCAAGAGTTGAAATTATAGGACCTTAAGGATATATGAGATATGACTACTTGAGAGACTCACCCCCAAGGGGGTAGCCTTCCCTGTCATGGTAATTCCAACCCCTTTACTAGAGAAGAAAGCATTTGAAACCAACACCAAAGGCAACGATGGGACCAGAGAGTTGCCCGACTCATGCTTGAAACTGGGGGATGACTGATGGAAATCTTCAACTTAGCAACCATATACCCCGATAGCTAAAGAGCTGTGATACATATGGAATGCAAATTGACCCCCTCCAACGATTTTAAACAAGATGGATCGTCAAGATTGAAGTTAGGGGAAAACTATTCTAATCACATAATCAATGAAATTTGATGAAGTAATTAGAATAGTACTTTTGATTCCCTTTAAAATCATACAAACTAAGAAGTTTGATAAGTTGAAAGGAAAAACAAAGATTTTTCTTGGGTTTTGAACATACAAACAGAAATGCTTGATAAGTCCAAAGTTCATGCAAGAACTTAAAACAAAACACTCACCAGTGTTGTAAGAATATACTTCTCCAAAATGTGCCCTTACAAAGAGAGTTAGCCTTGTTTATATAGTACAAGGCAAAAAGTATAAAGGGAATGAATATATTAAATGACATTTATATTCTAATGCATAAATGTAGATTACTCATGAATCTACATTGAATTGTTTTGAATAATTATTCATGAATAAGCCCCAATAAATCTGATATGGTCCAATATGGAATGACCTTTATTCTTCAAAGATGGCTAAAAATTCATCCTTCTCTCAAGGTTGGAATTTCTCTTCATGATGTTGACTTATTTGAATCAGGGTTGATTATTTTAGGCACTTCTTGTATCCATAGAACCTGACCAAGTTTTGACTAGCTTGCTCTTCAAATGCCTTCTAATCAACAAGTTAAGGCTTCTTTCATCCCTTTAGTTTTCTAAGCTCTTGTCATTGGTCCTGATGAATAGTTAAAGGGTCTTTGGCGTAATTATAATCAACTTGCTCATTTATATCATTCCCTTTCCTTGAAAGGATTCATCCTCAAATCGTCTTTTTCATCACCGTGCATCAAACAAAGATAAAATCGTAAAACATTGAATGTTGCACTAACATTACCATACCCCAATCCTAGAACTTCCGAACCAGACTGTCATTATTTTTTTGAGAGACTCGAAATGGACCATCTCCTTGGCATTAGTTTATACTTTGGTTAGGAAATCTTTCCTTCCCTAAGTATACCCAAACCCAATCACCGTGTCTAAATACTACTTGCTTCGACCTTTGTTTAAGGTTATTGTTTCATATTGGTAGAGTTTTCTTTGAATTTGTATCCGACCCTTTGCAAATGCTTTGACAAAATCAGCTTTTTTGCTTACTATCCAAATTGGCCTTTTCCAAAAAGGTAGCAAAATCCATAGAGTTAATGGATTGAACCCGCACACAACCTTCAAAATGGGGAAATGGTTTATCAGAGCAATGTATACTTCTATAAGCAAATCACATGTGGCAAAATATTCCCTCCCAATTTTTCAAATTCTTTGAATTATGGCTCTTCAAAAAGTGCTGATAAAGTTTGATTTTACCACCTCTGTTTGTCCATCTGCTTATAGGTGACAAGTGGTTAACACACAGTCTTGTACCCAACTTGCCTTGGGTAAGTTTCCAAAGTGTGGCTATGAACTTCACA
>LS990915.1:32286988-32486988 GCA_900464855.2 Musa schizocarpa
TCGAATTGTGCAAGCTAGCATATTCGCTTTCTAGCACGTTTTGCTCCCCCTTTTGTCATTGTCAAAAAGAAGGGAAGACCCTTTATGTCAATTTCTAAATTATGACAAAGGTAAGGTAACAAAGATGAAAAAATCAAGATGTGAGTGTCAAAACAATTTTTCATCATGAATATTTTATCATTACATGCATTATTATCATAAGTGTTTCATGCATTCATATCATCACATGAAGAATATTAAAAAAAAATTAATAGGGTGATGAGATAAACATTTCATGAATACAAGGAATTGTATAAAAAATCATATCATGAAAGATTAGAATATGTGAATGCCAGAAGGCATGATTTCTTTTTTGAAAAACCTCCTCATAAATAATCAAAAAGAAATCTTAGGAGATCGATTAAAGAAAAATCTTGATTCATAATAAAATTTCATATATCAAATATCGAGAAATCAAGATGATGATTCATAAAAAATATCACAAGTTATATTCAAGAGAAAAATCATCATTCATTTTCAATTCATTCAATTTGTCAAATCAACATTTCTTAGGTATCCATGATATCAAAATATAGTTTCAAATTTTCAACATATAACATGCATAAATTCAAAAATCGAAAGAAGAAGGGAAGAATTCAAAGGTACAAAGATTTCAACCATCTCATAAACAAATGAAGGATCAAGTCATGAATCCAAAATTTCATGAATCATTTCGACAAATCTCCTTTTAAATAATCAAAATGATCATCAAAGGAATTCTCATGTTATCCCAAGAAATCAAGATCATGATTTTGATAAAACTCATTTCAAATTCAAATCATCAAAATCATTTTTATGGTTCACAAAATTCATAATATAAGTAGATTCATGATTTCATTGATAATATATTTTCTCTTTTTTTTTAAAGTGTTTCATTTTAAGTGATTGATTTCATGTTAGCATGCCTTTTCATTTATGTCAAATAAAAACATGCATCAACGTTTAGGATCGGAAAATAAATTTCGTCATAAAACTATCAAGACTAATAAATCACAAAAATCATCATGTATAACTTTAAAATCTTATGCATAAAATTGTTAATCACGCTATCAAAATATTAATATTTTCATTACATCATTATGTAATACTTCAAATCAAACATGATTTTATTTAATCAAAATCAGGAAATAACAATGGAAATCAACATGATACACATTATTAATTCTTAACCACATATAGCATGATTTCATAAGGCATTTTTAATCAAAATTATTTTATTTTTCATAAACATGTAATTTTCATGATTATTTTCAAAATTACTAGAATGATAAGCATGATTCCAAATTTTTGCATTTTTATTATTAAATTATTAAACTTATAATTTTCAAGAAAATTAATTCTAAACTAAATAAAAAAGAAAAATGCATCATGAAAAATATCATGTAATTTCAAAATAAATTAAAGGCATTTTGATTACCTCATTGTCGAATGCCGTTAAGGCGTAGTTTGTCATCTCGCTTTTCTTGATTTTCTCATCGTCTTTGAAGGAGCTCGATTCATCCCAATTTTTATTCTTCTTCTTGCGTTCAAAGCAAGTAGTTGCATTCTTTTGTTTTTAAATTTTTGTTTCATAATTTTTATTGAAAGTTCAAGTTCATCTTCACTTGAGCTTATGCTCGAGTGGCCTTCAAATGTTCTATGTTCCAAATCCTTCTTATTTATTGGAAGGTAGTTCTCAAGTTCTTCACGTGCATTGCATGTTAATTCATAGGTTATCAAAGACCCTATTAGTTTTTCGAGAGGGAAATGGTTCAAATCTTTTGATTCTTGAATAGCGATTACTTTTGAATCTCATGTTTTATTAAGAGAATGCAAAATCTTGTTTACAAGTTCAAAATCCAAAAAACATTTGCTAAGAGCTTTTAAATCATTGACGACATCTGTAAAACGGGTGTACAAGTCAACAATAGTTTCGCTCAGCTTCATTCGAAAAAGCTCGAAATCATACATTAAAAAATTAACTTTAGAATCCTTAACACTACTTATGCCTTCATGTGTGATTTCAAAAGTATGCCATATGTCAAAAGTCGATTCGCAAGTAGAAACCTGATTAAACTCGATTTTGGCTAAGGCGTAAAATAAAGCGTTTATAGCTCTTGCATTTAAAGAAAATGTATTCTTCTCCAAATCATTCCAATCTTTCATTGGAAGAGAAGACCTTTAAAAATTGGATTCGATAATGTGTCATAAATTCAAATCCAATGAAAGCAAGAAAACTCTCATTCGAATTTTCCAATAAGTGTAGTCCATCCCATTGAAAAAGGAAGGAAGAATAAGAGAGTGACCCTCTTGGTTGTCGAAAAGAGCCTTTTCTCTTGGGAGTTAATCCAAGTGAGAAATAACCTCACTCAGACACTAACTGTTAGGATCAAGAGCACTAAGAGGGGGGGAATTAGTGCAGCGAAAAACTTTCGACGATTAAAACTACGTTCGTAAGTTGAAATCCGATTCCAACGTAAAAGTCGTTTCGTGCAGATAATAACTTTGAAAGCTTACAAAAATGTATTTGAAGTAAAGTAAGGAGTAAGGGAGGAAGTTTGCAATTAAGATAGAAATCAGAATGTAAGCACAAACTAAAATATGATGTTCGTATGATAAAATCGATTTCCTACGTAAAACCATTTTCGGAAACTTAACTTGAAAGTGAGTTCATAAAAGAGCAGAAGGTAGTAAGCTATTGAAGAGGTTTGCAGTAAAGATAAAATACTCAAAGTAAATACAAATCGAGATTTAGAGTGGTTCGGTCAATCTTGACCTACATCCACTTTTGGCTTCCTCCACTAACGAGGTCATCGACGTCCACTAGAGGCCTTTCTTCAATAGGCGAAGGACAACTACCCTTTTATAGTTTCACTCCTTTTGACGAGCTTAGGAGACAACCCTTACAAACTTTTCTCTCCTCTCTTTAAAGATCAAAACTTGGAAAAAGAGGGAGGAGAACTTCTAGCCTTTATAATACTTTTGAGCTCTAAAAATCATAGAGTAAGATTGAATTTTCTGTGCCCTTTCATGTAGGAAAGGATGGGGTATATATAGCCCCAAACTAGTTTGAATTTGGAGCTCAAAAGTGTCTTTTCCCGGATTTCCGAGGTCCTGGCGGTACCACCTCCTGACTGGAGTGGTACAACCACCTGGTAGCTCAGAGACTAAGCTTATGGGTGGTGCCACCGCCTCACAAGGGCGGTTACACCACCCAGTCTCGCTCGGAGACTGAGCCCTGGCGGTGTGACCGCCTGTCAGGGGTGGTTGCACTGCCTAGTCTCGCTCGGAGACTGAGCCCAGGCAGTGCCACCGCTTACCTAGGGCGATTGCATTGTCCAGCTTTCCTTGGAGACCCTCTCTTGGGCGGTGCCACCGTCGACCCTGGCAGTGCCATCACCTAGTAGGAATTCTAGTCCGAATTGGTTGATCCATTCAGCCCAATTTAGGTCTGTCAAGGGCTCAATTTCCCCTAGATTAAGTTAATGGGATCACCTCCCATTCCTAACTTAATCTACATGCTAACTACGACAATTCTTAAGACATTTACTATAGCTTGCTCCGGTGTGTCAATCGCTACTTCCGGCGAGCTTCTGGCAAACTTCCGCGCGAACATCCGACGAACCTCCGGCGATGCTCCGACGGACTTCCGACAAACTCTTGGACTTGCGACGATCCACTTGGTGAGTTCTGACAAGCGTTTTTTGGCAAGCTTCTGGACTTCTCGGATTTGTCCGCGCAGAACCGCCGATGACCGTCCGAACTTCCGTCGAGCTCTCGAACTCCCAACGTGATCATAGTCTTTGACTCCGCCTCAACTCTTGCTGCATGTCTTACTTTCATCGTAGTTAATCTTGCACACTTATCTCAACATATGGATTATATAACAAATGACAATTGACTTTATCATCAAAATCTGAGATACAACAATCTCCCCCTTTTTGATGATGACAATCAATTGATAACGGAGTTAACCTTAACTCCCCCTATCTATATGCCATACTTGAGATAAGTCATTCTTGAATTCAAGGCCTTTGAAATCAATAGACTTGTTGATAATTTAATAACTCTTAACCTTATCAATTACTCTCATCATGATTCCTATCATGATGTATCTTACTGAAAATGATGTCAAGACATGACATCCATTCTCAAGTTTTACATTTCAAATATGAATGATTGTAGTAGTTCAACATAAGATATCAACATGTAAAATTACGATGCTAGTTCTTGATATCTTAATATGATGCAAACATGGCATAATGCAAATATGGCAATCATAGTTATCATTGATTCGTATATTTTCAATGATGCAAGCATGGCATAATCATAGCATCAATTCATATATCTCTCCCCCTTTGTCATCAACAAAAAAGAAAATAATATAAACAATTTTTAAGCATAAGTGCGGTTTTATTCATGTCATAACTAGGTTCATGTCATTTTCCAATAGTGAGTGATAGGATACCAATTATGCAAACCTCTCAAGGAAAACATGACATGGAGATAGCTTTTAATACTTCTTCCTTTTCATTTGTTATTATCTTTTTGCATAAAGGAGGAAGGCTATTTGTGATACCAGCTATTTGTGAGTTTACTTTGAATGAAGTTAAAATCGATGAGAGATTAAATCATATTCCATTTTTACAAGGATTAAGATAGGTATGTGAAACAAATCATTGCAAGTAAAAACACTATCATCCATATTTCAAAAAGGAATTTACACGCAGGAATCATTTTATCAAATCTATTTCTTAAAAAATATTTTTCACATAATAACTGTATGAGAGATGTTCTTGCTAGTTGATTCCATATGTCAAAAATCAACGATGAGAATCAAACTCAATATACATATGCTTATTAAGTTCGGAAAAGGATAATATATCGAGAAAATCCGATTGTTAGGATACCACTAGTTAAGAGAATCCGAAAATGAAATTAACACTTTCATGCATTCGGACAAGACTATACTATAGATTTTCAAATACAATCATGAAGACAAAACATGCTCATTGTTATGAAATTTTTTGTATCCAAAAAACATAATTTCCAACATGTAATTTTAGGCATGTAATGGCAATCAAGTGATTTGATCATTCAATCAATAAAGTCCAAAAAATGATTTTAACAAGTTTATGCATTCAGACACATTAACATTCCTAATTCTCTTCTAATGAAATCAAATTATTCTTCCTTAGAGATTTTGTAAAACTATTAGCTAGTTGATGTTTAGTATTATGGTAATACATCAACATCATGGTAATATTATGTCACATCATGGAAATGACACATCAATTTCATGGCTATATTACTTTCTCAAATCACATTTATCATGAAACCAAAACACAAGGTTTTCAAAGTAGGCATTATAGAAACATTTAATTTCAACATGAAATTCGACAATGAGTAACGAGATTGAGCAACTTAACCCTGCATATTCTCACCAATTAATACATCAAGTAACCATATCAAAGATTAATAGTCATCAAGGCATTGTGTTCAAGGTGAGTAACATAAAGAGTTTACAACAACGTAATTGTTACAACAAGAGGTGATTGTGTCCACATATACAAGCTTATTCAGGAGGTGGAAAATTAAAGTGCCTAAATAAAGAGTCAAATTGTCGATGAATTTGCTGCAGTTCAGATAGGATTTGATCTTGTCGATGTTCAAGCCGATCTTGTCTTTGTTCAAATCGGTCCATCCGAATTCCAATGTCTTCGATAGATGATGCAAGAGCTTGCTCAAATGGATGTGTTTCCTTAAAGGGACAGATCGAAGGAGATTGAGTACCCCTAAAGACTGGTGTTTTGGGTTCTGGTTCAGGTTGAGGGGGATCGGTTCTTCTAGGCATTCTAACATAATTACTGTTTCTATAAAAACATCTCAATCGGTGAAGTAGATTTTTATTTATTATGCTAAACCTGTCTACTTTCATCACTTCTTCGTCGGGTGGTATTGGAATATCGTAGGCTTTAAGTATTCTAGTGATTATACCACCATATGGAAGCATCATGTCTTTCTTAGATAGTTCTATGATGTTTTGTTGGATAAGGTAACCAAAACAAATGTTATGTCCTTTCATGATCCAATACATGGTTCCTAATTCCATTTGACTTACTTCATCATGATGGTATTGTTTAGGGAGAATGATGCTAGTTATGATATGATGATGTACCTTAGTGTTTAGTGGTAGTAGATGTTCACAGCTTTTAGGAACTATCACTAAGTTGGGATTACCGAAAATTATTCCTAAGGCTTCAACATATGTTGTCCCAACTGTTTCATTATCCCACGATCCTTTAAAATAAAGACCTCTATTTTTTACGGGAATGCCTATCATGTCACAAATGAATCTATCCGTAATGGAGATGTGTTGTTCTAGGATATAGGTAGACATTATTTCTTCTTCATCTACTTGTAGATTGTTGTAAAACAATATGATAAGTCTTGGATAGATGGGTTCACTAATTTGTAAAATTGGGAGTAGATCTAAGTTTGCAAACCATTGGATTGTCTCTAAGTCTCTTAGTTCATCTAGATCTACATGTTTTCCCTTATTGACACTTCTAAATTCAAAGGAAGAAAAATTTTTCTGCATGATATTTTGAATCGAAAAGGGTAAGATCAAAGTCTTCTTCTAATCTCCTCTTCCCTTTGTCCCTAGAGGATCTTCTAGAGCCTATAACTATTTCTATTTAAGAAGATAGTAATGAGCAAGAGTAAATGACTCAAAAATAAAATTTAAAGGGTTCTTAGAGAATACCTTAAGTGAGATCCTTAAGAGAAAGAGAGATTGTTTATCTTTTGCTTTGAAATGAGGAGTATTTAGGAGAAATGAAGGTGGAGAAGCTTTGGTGCTGTAAAGAGGGGAAGGGAGTAAGTTGGAGTTAGTTCCACCGTCGGCCCTAGCTCGGTTTAAAAGAGGCAAGATTGCGGGCGGTTGCACCGTTGGCTAGGGTGGTGCAACCGCTTGCAACCCGTGACAGCCGGCGGTGCTACCTCCACCTGGGCGGTGCCATCGCCTACAGGTGGCGAGCATTTGTTTGGGGGCTGTATGGACTGATTTGGATGTTTTCAACTTGAGGAGAGGTTTCATTTTTGGAGCAATCAACTTTACTTTTGTAATTACGTAAGAGTTTCTATGTCAAGATGAGAAATTTCGTTTGTTCAAAATAGATCTTGTGACACGCATATTCTACTTTAAATGTCATATAAAATTTTAGATATATTCATGACTTATTATCTAAGTTGGTAAGCTTTGCAAGTTTATGACAAACTTTGCTTGCAAGACGTAAGTTAATGATATAGTTGGATCCAAAGAAGAAATTAATTCGATGAGTTCAGAAATCCGGAGGGTATGTGAAGGGAGAAATATGAGTTTCAAAATTTGAGGGATTAAATAGGATTGTATTAGTATCACTATGCAATATTAATTTTCTAATCCTCTTTTTACTATTTAGGCTAGAGAGCATTAAGTGTTCTTTTGGATCTCGAGTCATGAATATCGAGTACCCAAAAAGCAAGATATTATCTCTTGCTCCTAGCTTTTAATGGTGTATGTTTCTACAAGAAGGGGTGATTTTTAGGTACCCATTTACTTTTGGGTGCCTCAAAAACTGATTTATATTGTTTATTATGTTGCATAGAGTTTATCATGGTTCCTTTAGGAACCCAAATCAGTTTGTTCAGACTAATTTTCTTGAATGGACAATGATGTTTTATATCTATGTTTACAACAAAAGTTGCATTTACTTTGGTGTTGAACATGTAAGATAAGGTCTTTTATAAAGGTGGTTGGATTTTGGTGAGGACTTCTCACAAATCCGATTCCACTTCTTTTGGGAACGTGACCCTTGTTTGCAAGGATCATGTTCAAAGACTTGCTACCAACCTCGAATTTCTTTAAGGTGTCCTTAAGTAGCAAGTTTTCCTTTTGGAGAGTTTCTAGATCATGGCATTTTTCACATTGAGCTAAACTATCATGATATTCAGTTTTTAATTTATCAAAATTGCTAACAAGACTACCAAGCTTATTTTTCAGCAATTTATATTTTCTATTAATTGTTTTGCATTCATAAAATAAGTCATGGAAAGCATTTAATAATTCATCAAATGATAAATCTGCATTAATTAAATTTGTTACCTCTTCTCCGATGGCCATTAAGGTGTAATGAGCAACTTGCTTGGTGTTGGACTCTTCTTCGGACATGCTCGAGTAATCCCACGTTGCTTTGAGTGCTCTCTTCTTTGATGTTCTCTTCTTGGCATGGGGACAATTACTTTTGTAGTGTCCCGGATTTTTGTATTCGTAACAAATAACTTGGTCCTTTTTGGGTTCAAGTTTATTTTTTGTGTCACTTTCAAACTTGTTTCTTTTAATGAGTTTTTTAAATTTCCTTGTTAGAAGTGCCAAGTCATCGTCACAGTTCTCATCACTTGAGTTTTCTCTCAAGTAGTCATCTAAAGTTCTAAGTGTCATATCCTTCCTGTTCTTTGGAAGAATGTCTTCTTGCTCTTCATGAGCCTTGCAAGTCATTTCATAGGTCATTAATGCCCCGATTAGTTCTTCAAGAGGAAAGTTGTTTAAATCTTTAGCCCCTTGAATAGTAGTGACTTTAGGGTCCCAACTCTTAGGAAGGGTTCTTAGAATCTTATTTATGAGCTCAAAATCCGAAAAACTTTGCCGAGCCCTTTTAGACCATTGACGACATCCATGAAACGGGTGTACAGGTCACCAATAGTCTCGCTCGGTTTCATTCGGAAAAGTTCAAAAGAATGTGTCAAAAGATTAATTTTTGACTCTTTCACTCTATTTGTGCCTTCGTGAGTCACTTCGAGTGTATGCCAAATATCAAACGCGGTTTCACAAACTGAAACACGATTGAACTTATTTTTATCAAGCGCACAAAATAAGGCATTCATAGCCTTTGCATTAAGAGCGAAAGTCTTCTTCTCCAATTCATTCCAATCGATCATTGGAAGAGAAGACTTCGAAAATCCATTTTCGATAAGATTCCAAAGTTCAAAATCCATTGAAATAAGGAAGATCCTCATTCGGGTCTTCCAATAGGTGTAGTTCATCTCATTGAACATGGGTGGACATGTAATAGAGTGGCCCTCTTGGTTTCCGACATATGCCATCTCTCTTGGGTTTTAATCTGTTTGAGAGTTAACCCCGCTCTGATACCAATTGTTAGGATCAAGAGCACTAAGAGGGGGTGGGGGGTGAATTAGTGCAACGAAAAACTTTCGACGATTAAAACTACGTTCGTACATTGAAATCCAATTCTGATGTAAAAGTCATTTCATGCAGATAATAACTTTGAAAGCTTACGGAAATGTATTTGAAGTAAAGTAAGGCAGGAAGTTTGTAGTTAAGATAGAAATCGGAATGTAAGCGCAAACTGAAATATGATGTTCGTACAATAAAATCGATTTCCGATGTAAAACCGTTTTCGAAACTTAACTTGAGAGTGAGTTCGTAAAAGAGCAGAAGGCAGTAAGCTATTGAGGAGGTTTGCAGTAAAGATAAAATGCTCAAAGTAAATACAAACTGAGATTTAGAGTGGTTCGGTCAATCTTGATCTACATCCACTTTTGGCTTCCTCCACCAACGAGGTCATCGACGTCCACTAGAGGCCTTCCTTCAATAGGTGAAGGCCAACCACTCTTTTACAGTTTCACTCCTTTTGACGGGCTTAGGAGACAACCCTTACAAACTTTTCTCTCATCTCTTGAAGATCAAAACTTGGAAAAAGAGGGAGGAGAACTTCTAGCCTTTACAACACTTTTGAGCTCTAAAAATCAGAGAGTAAGATTAGATTTTCGGTGCCCTTTCATGCAGGAAAGGGTGGGGTATATATAAGCCCTAAACTAGTTTGAATTTAGAACTCAAAAGTGTCCTTTCCCGGATTTCTAGGGTCCTGGCGGTACAACCGCCTGGCAGCTCGGAGACTGAGCTTCTGGGCGGTGCCACCGCCTGATAGGGGCGGTTGCACCGCCCAGTCTCACTCGGAGACTAAGCCCAGGCGTTGCCACTGCCTGCCTAGGGTGGTTGCACCACCCATCTTTCCTGGGAGACCCTCTCCTAGGCGGTGCCACCGCCTAGTAGGAATTCTGGTCCGAATGGGTTGATCCATTCAGCCCAATTTGGGTTTGTCAAGGGCCCAATTGCCCCCAGATTAAGTTAATGAGATCACCTCCCATTCCTAATTTAATCTACATGCTAACTATGACAATTCTTAAGACATTTACTATAGCTTGCTCCGGTGCGTCAATCGCTTCTTTCGGCGAGCTTCCAGTGAACTTCCGGCGAACATCAGACGAACCTCTAGCGATGCTCCGACGGACTTCCGGCAAACTCCTGGACTTGCGACGATCCACTTGGCAAGTTCCGACGAGCTTCTTTTGGCAAGCTTCTGGACTTCTCGGATTTGTTCTCGTAGAACCTCCGACGACCGTCCGGATTTCCGTCGAGCTCTCGATCTCCCAACGTGATCATAGTCTTTGACTCCGCCTCAACTCCTGCTGTATGTCTTACTTTCATCATATTTAATCCTGCACACTTATCTCAACATATGGATTAGATAACAAATGACAATTGACTTTATCATCAAAATCTGAGATACAAGACTTTCATCGGTTCAAAAACGACTTTTGTACGAAGAAATCTGTTTTTGATAAAAACAGTTTCGGAAAGAACTTTAACTTTAGATCTAAACGGAAATATAGTTGATGTAAAGTAACGGAGGCAATTTGCAGTTAATATAAAGAGCAGAATGTAAATACAAACCAAGATTTAGAGTGGTTCGATCAATCTTGACCTACATCCACTTTTGGATTCCTCCTCCGACGAGGTCACCGACATCCACTAGAGGCCTTCCTTTACTAGGCGAAGGCCAACTACCCTTTTACAACTTTACTCCTTTTGACAGGCTTAGGAGACAACCCTTACAGATTTCCACTCCCCTCTTGAATGATCAAAACTTAAAAGAAAAGAGGGAGAAGAACTTCTAGCCTTTTATACACTTTTAAGCTCTCAAATTCTTAGAATAAATGCAAGCTTTCGGTGCACTTTCATGCAAAAAAATGTGGGGTTTATGTCGGCCCCAATTGATTTGAATTTGAAGCTCAAAAATGTCGTCTCCCAGATTTCTGAGGTTCTTGCGGTACTACCGCTTGGCATTGCTCGGAGGCCGTGCTTAGGTGGTAACATCGCCTAACAGGGGTGGTACCACCGCCCAGCATTCTTGGGAGACTGAGCTCTTAGGCGGTGCCACCATCGGCCAAGAAT
Organism: Musa schizocarpa; assembly: GCA_900464855.2. NCBI lineage: Eukaryota > Viridiplantae > Streptophyta > Magnoliopsida > Zingiberales > Musaceae > Musa > Musa schizocarpa. The sequence continues at coordinate 32,298,303 of LS990915.1, forward strand.
TCTAGGTCCGAATGGGCTGATCTATTTGACCCTATTTGGGTTTGTCAATGGCCCAATTGCCCCCAGATTAAGTTAATAGAATCACCTCACATTCTAACTTAATCTACATGCTAACTATGATATTAAGACATTAATACTACAACTTGCTTTGGTGCATCAATCGCTTCTTCCAGCGAACTTCCGGCGAACATCCGACGAACCCTCGGCGATGCTTCGACGGACTTCCGGCAAACTCTTGGACTTGCAACGATCCACTTGGCGAGTTCTGACGAGCTTCTTTGGTAAGCTCTTGGACTTCTCAGATTTGTTCCCGTAGAACCTTCGATGACCATCCGGACTTTCGTCGAACTCTCGAACCCCCAACGTGATCATGGTCTTGACTCCAACATAACTCCTACTGCATGTCTTACTCTATCGTAGTTAATCCTGCACATGTAAAACAAACTTCGATCTAGACAATTAATACTAAGCATTAATCAAGTTGTCCGGCATGTCATTGGTCCCTCAACGCTTCGTTCGATTCTTCGACGTATCATCCTCTCTTACGGCCTATTGCCCAATCGGTCAGTTAACTCCATAACTCTGATATCCTTAGCGTAATATCCGCTCTTCTTGGCCCGATGCCTGAATCCATGGCTCGAAGCCTTCTGTCGATACATCGACCGATCCACCAGCCCGACGTCCAATCTTTTGACATGTTCTCCTTCGGCACAACTTGATTTTTTGTGCTTTAATTGTCTCATCCTGATTGAAACATCCTACGTCACTCAAAACACAGATTAAAATATAAACACAATTATCAATTGGTTTCATCATCAAAATACGAGATTCAACAATAACATGCGAAATAGTTCTCTCAGAATAATAAGAGTATTTGATGCTCTATTGACACCCAATTTGCCTTCGTAAGGTTTGCTACCATTTCCAATGACCATTTGTACTAGATTTGAAACTTCCAAACCTATAAGTTTGGTATCAAAGAATAGAAAACTCAAATAAGATATTCGTGGTATCTTAAGTCTAAGAACTAGATACACAATTGAGACTACGAAATTGCTATCTGACGATGAGATATCATTAATCATTCAGCATTCCATAAGCAGATCATTCAATGAACCCATTCTTTAATAAGCACCTGCACTATATCTCTAGTGTCCCCACACAAGTAGTTATGAGACTAACTACCTCCATCATATGGATAGGTATATAGCACACCGGTCTATTCAGTTATCTAGATATCCCTCTCGAGTAACCTATGACTAGGAATATTTAGTGATATATGTTTAAAAACAAATTAGTCTCATTATCATGATCTCATTATGCTCCAATTCCCATTGCATAAATCCAAAGATACCACAATATATATTTATCACATAATATAAAGTGAGAAAATATCATAATAATAATAACCAAAAGAGTTTGTATAGCATATCACATGTGTTATCACTCATGTGATTGGCTTACATGACACCAGTAACTAGCATATTGGTGTGTCTTGTTGAATCTCAGATTTTGAAGATGAAATAAATTAATTATCTAATCCATGTGTTGAGATAAGTGATGCAGGACTAACTATGATCGTGAAAAAGGTAAAACAATTAAAGAAGAATCAGATGTTGGGCTAGAGTCAATGATTTAGCATCGGGCTGGATGAATCAAGGGATACACTAAAGGATCCGATGATGTAGTGAAAGCTTGCCAAACGTTCGTCGAGAGTTCGTCGAAAGCTCATCGGAAGATCGTTAGGAGTTCAATAGAAGTTCACCGAAGAGTTTGATTGAACAATTGACATACCAAAAAACTTAGATTGCTTGTATCATAATTGTTTTAGCATTAACTATCATAGTTAGGACTTTAATTTAAGTTAGTTTTGGGAAAAATCTTACTAACTCAATTATGGGCTAATTGGGCCCAAAATAAGGCTGAATTAAGCCGGTTAAATGGCTCATTTAGCTATTTAGAGCCATGTTAGGCAGTGGCACCACCCAGACTGGGCGATGGAATTGCTCGAGGCTCGGCCTCCTAGGTGGTCTGGACAATGGTACCGCTCAGATTGGTCAGTGGTACCAGTAGCAATTAATGCTATCAAGTAGTGGTACCGTCATGTCAAGCAATGGCACCGCCAAAGCCCAGTCTCTAAGGCTTTGTCAAGCAATAATATCACCCAAACTGGGTGGTGGTACAGCCTAATGTTAGTCTACAAGCGGTGGTATCACCTAGTACTAGCGATGGTACTGCTAGTACCCCAGAAACCTACGATGAGATATTTTTTGGCTTATTTTTTAAGCTATTAGGGCCTATAAATACCTTACTCTTTCATATTGAATCTCGGAGTTTGATGATGAAATCAATTGATGAGTTTGTGATCTAATCTACGTTTTTGAGTGACGTAGCACTAGTTTCGATCAAGGAGAGGGAAATTGATTAAAGCAGAAAGAATTATATTGGGCTAGAGTGAACATGTTAGAAGCTTGGACGTCGGGTCGGAGGATCGGTCGACATTTCGGCAGAAGACTTGTGCCATGAATTCGAGCATCGGGCCAAAGGAGCGGACATTGTGCTAGGAAGATCGGAGTTACGTAGGTTAACATGCTGATTGGGCAAATGGCTGCAGAATAGGATGATGCACCGAAGGATTTGATGAGTGCCAAATGAACCAATGATATGTCGAACAAAGGATTCATGCTTTCTAATCATATGTCTGAGATCGAAGCAGTTTAGGGGGCTAATTGAGTTAGCTTTTGGTGTAATCATGCTAACTCAATTAGGGGCCAATTGGGCCTTAATTGGGACTAATTTAGCTTTATTGGGAGGCCCATTCAGTGACCCAAAAGTTGGGTCAAGCGGTGGCACTGCCAGAACAAGCGGTGGAACCGCTTGTGAGTTGGAAAACTCGAAAAACCCAGTCTCCGAGGCTGTCAGGTGGTGGTATTGCCTAGACATAGTCTCCTAGGTAGTAGTACCACCAGACTGGATGGTGGTACCCCCCAATGTCAGGCTACAGGTGGTGGTATCGCCCGTACCTCAAAATATCGAGAATTTAAATTTTGGGCTCCAAATTTGAACCCATTTGGGACCTATAAATATCTTACTCTTTCTTGCTTAGGGCAGCAAGAATTGGGTAGAAAGGGGAAAAAAATCCTTCCCGAAAAAGAGTTGAAAAAGCTTGAAAAATATTGAGTGTTCCCCTCCACCTCTTAGAGTTTAGAGTTCATTCTAAAAGAGGTGTGAAACTTGTAAAGGTTCTCTCCTAGGCCTATCAAAAGGAAAATAGAGTTATAAAAGGATAGTTAGTCTTTGCCCGTTAAAGGAAAACCGTTATTGGATGCCGGTAGCCTCGACGAAAGAGAAATCGGGAGTGGATGTAGGTCACGACGACCGAACCACTATAAACTCGGTTTGTATTTATTTTGAGTAATTTACTTTAAATAAAACTGCTCTACATCCTTATTTCTTTCACTGTGCTCCCATAATCTTTCAAGTTAATATCTTTACGAAATGGTTTTTTATCAAAATCGATTTTAATTGAACGAAAGATTTTTCGAATCGATGATTTTATCCACTGCACTAATTCACCCCCACCCCCTCTTAGTGCCGACTCATTCCTAACAGTTGGTATCAGAGCCTTGTAATTTCTCATTTGGTTTAACACCTAAGAGAAATAGCTCTTTTCGGCTTTCAAGAGGGTCACTCTCTCATTCATCCTCCTATGTTCAATGGGACGAACTACATATATTGGAAAACTCGAATGAGAGTTTTCTTGCTTTCGTTGAATCTCGATTTATGGAATATAGTTGAATTTAATTTTTAAAAGACTTCTCTTCCAATGAACAATTAGAATAAGTTGGAGAAGAAAACTTTATCTTTAAATGTAAAGACTATGAATGCCTTATTTTATGCCTTAGACAAAAATGAATTCAATCGGTTCTTTATTTGTGAAATGGCTTTTGACATTTGGCATACACTTGAAATCACATACGAAGGCACTAGTAAAGTTAAAGATTTAAAAATTAATTTTTTAATACATAATTTTAAACTTTTTCGAATAAAACCAAGCGAAACCGTTGTTGACATGTACACCCGTTTTATAGATATCGTCAATGGTTTAAAAGCTCTTAGCAAATGCTTTTCTAATTTTGAACTCGTTAACAAGATCTTAAGATCCCTTCTAAAGAGTTAGGATCTGAAAGTAATGGTAATGCAAGAGACAAAGGATTTAAATAAATTTTCACTTGAAGAACTTATCGGGTCCTTGATGACCTATGAAATGACTCATGATATACTTGACAAACTTGAGAACAACCTTTTAAAGAACAAGAAGGATTTGGTACTTAGAACAAATGAAGACCACTCAAGCGAAAGTTAAGTGATGATGACTTTGAACTCTTATCATTAAAGCTTAAAAATTTCTTAAAACAAGAATTAAAGAATAAAAATGAACTTAAAAAGAAGTAGTTGCCAAAGAAGAAGAACATACTCAAAGTAGCTTGGGACGAATAAAGTTCATCCAAAGATGAAGAACAAACCAACAAAGACAAGGTGGCAAACTACGCCTTAACGGCTTTCGATGACGAGGTAACCAAAATCCCCTTAATTTATTTTGAAATTACATGATGCTTTTCATAAGTTATTTTTAATTTAGTTTAAAAAATTATATATAATTTTTTCTTGAAAATTGCATGTTTAATGATGTAATGAAAATGTTAAAAAATTGGGATCATGCTAATAATTTTGAAAATGACAATTGCATGTTTTATGAAAATATAATAAAATATTAAATATAAATCTAATGCTTGTACACATAATAAAATTAATCCTATATATATTTCTAAGAAGCAATAACGTGTATTATATTGATTTCCGTATTGATTTTCGATTTTGAATGAAGATACCTTATGTTCAATGAAACCATGCTTTATGTTTTAATGAAAATGCTAAGAGGTTTGATATCATGCTTAATGAGTTTAGCTTTTGAAATTATGCATGATGATTTTTATGATTTATGGATTATCGATCTTTGCCGTAATGAAAGTTCATTTTCGGTTATAAACGTTGATGCATAGTTTTATTTGGCATAAAAACGACAAACGCATGCTTGTATGAAACAAACAACTTAAAATGAAACATCTATCTTATTGATTTTTTGATAAAAAGATCAATGAATCTATTTATATTATTTTATGAATCTCTCGAAAAGTGATTTTGATAATTTGAATTTGAATGAAAATTTGTCAACCAAATCATGAACTTTCTTTCGATTTCTCTACTTGAGCTATCTTTTATGAGAATCAAAATATTTTCTATCTTTAATGATTTCTTCTTACCATTTACTAAAGAAGAAGACTTATGCAATTAAACTATGACCTTGATAATGGCTTGTAATGGTTTGAAATTATGCATAAAGACTTGAAACAATATTTTGGTATCATGCATACGTAAGTAATATTGATTTAAAAATTTATTGATATAGTATCATGCCCAATGTAATAATGATGACGACTTGGCATTTCACACAAGAAAACTTTATGGGTTAAGATTTATTTGTCTAAATCATGATCTTGATATTTAATACATGAGATTTTTCTATTAATCAAGATCTCATTTTTGTACTCCTACGATTTTTTCTTGGCATTTAAAGAGGAGATTTACTATATGAATCATGTCTTTTGGTATTCACATGATCATATCTTTCATGTCATGATTTATTTATGATACTCTCTTGTATTCATTTAGTGTATATCTCATCATCAATTAATTCTTTATATTCTTAATGTGATGAAATAAAATTATGCATGAAATACTCATGAGAAGTTATGATCATGTATGATAGGATATAGTGTAGTTTGACATGTCAATACCATCATGATTTGAAATATTTATGATTTAGAATGATACATGCAATACTATGATTTGTTGCTAAAATGATGTATCATAAATGCTTGAGTATCATGTATGATATGCCCATGGTGATGATTTATTTTTAGTATCATACATAAAGTAAGGATGATATGTAAGGTTTTAAAATTGTGCAGGTTTTAATTTGAAACTATAATGATGCATAAACATATTGAAATAAGATTGATACTTTACCTTTGTCATAATTTAAAAATTATTGTAAAGAGAAAAAAAAATTATAAAATTATATTTTTTCGTTTTTTTTTACAATGACAAAGAGGGAGATAAAATTTGCTTGCTTGCACGATGAAAACACATGCTAGCTTGCTCATCTCAAAAGAGAAGCAAAGATTGCTATCTTGAACATCACATTTCAAAAGATACAAAAATTTGCCAACTTTCATGTGTAAAATTTGCTAGCTTGTATATTCCAAAATTATGTAAAACTTACTAAATTTGATAGCTTGTAAATTGCATGGAGAAAGAATTGCTAGAAACGTAAAAATGCTAGCTTACTTGTTTCAAGTAGATGCAAAAACTTACTAGCTTGCATGATGATAAATGCAATGATTTGAACTTGTATATCTAAAAACTTATTAAGTTGCACTTCTTTTTTTTGTTGATGACAAAGGGAGAGAAGTTATGATGGCAATCATGCATGAAATGATGTATTGAATGATTATGATTTGATTATACATGATTTTATGATGACGTGTTGTAAATATTAATGATTAAATTTGCTTTGACTTAAATTCAATTTGAATTTAAGGTTCATCGCACATATGGCCTATTGATACAGGGAGTTTGTTTAAACTCTATCATCAATTGGTTGTCATCATAAAAAAGGAGGAGATTATTGAATCTTAGATTTTGATGATGAAATCAATTGATGAGTTTATGATCTAATCTATGTTTTTGAGTGACGCAGGACTAGCTTCGATCAAAGAGAGGCAAATTGATTAAAGCAGGAAGAATCATATTGGGCTAGAGTGAACATGTTAGAAGATTGGACATTAGATCAAAGAATCAATTGATATATCGGTAGAAGACTCATGTCATAAATTCAGGCATCGAGCCGAAGGAGCGGATATTGCGTTACGGAGATCGGAGTTGTAGAGGTCAACCGCCCGTACCCTGAAATATAGGGGATTTGAATTTTGGGCTCCAAATTTGAATCCATTTGGAGCTTATAAATACCCTACTCTTTCCTACTTAGAGCAGCAAGAATTGGGTAGAAAGGGGAAAAAAATCCTTTAAGAAAAAGAGTTGAAAAAGCTTAAAAAGTGTTGAGTGTTCCCCTCCACCTCTTAGAGTTTAGAGTTCATTCTAAGAGAGGTGTGAAACTTGTAAATGTTCTCTCCTAAGTATATCAAAAGGAGAATAGAGTTGTAAAATGGTAGTTGGTCTTTGGCCATTGAAGGAAGACCGTTATTAGATGCCGCTAGCCTCGACGGAAGAGGAATCGGGAGTGGATGTAGGTCACGATGACCGAACCACTATAAACTCAGTTTATATTTATTTTGAGTAATTTACCTTAATTGTAAACTGCCCTACATCCTTATTACTTTCACTATGCTCCCATACTCTTTCAAGTTAATATCTTTACGAAACGGTTTTCGTCAAAATTGGTTTTAATTGAATGAAAGATTTTTCGAACCCCACCCCCCCCCCAAGTGCCAATTTATTCCTAATATTTTCTGCATGAAAGAGCATGAAAGTGTCAATAAAAGTCTTGAGATTTTGGGTTATAACAGTATTGAAAAATTGCTAAGTATTGTCCTCCTCCTTTAGCTTTGTTATCATTCTAAGAGTGGTGTGAGACTTGTAAAGGTTGTCTCCTAAACTTATGAAATGAAGAAAGAGTTGTAAGAGGGCAGTTTGTCTTCTCCCATTGAAGGAAGACCATTAGTATATGTCAGTGGCATCGACGGAAGAGGAATCGGGAGTGAACGTACATCATGACGACCGAACCACTATAAATTTGGTGTGCACTCTCTTTTTGCTATTCATTACTATTGTTCTCTATTTTAATTGCTTATTACATTTACTTCAATTAAAGAACACTTTCAATGTCATTTTTGATATAAGCTTTATCGAAATGATTTTTCTAAATCATCGATGTTTTTATTGTAAGCACTAATTCACCTCCCCCTTTTAGTGTTGATTTTAGTCCTAATAGATGGTATCAGAGCTAAGGTTTTTCTTATTTGGTTTAACACCCAAGAGAAATGGCTTTTATCGGCAATCTCGAGAGTCTTTCTATCACTCGTCCCCCTATGTTCAATGGGATGGACTACACGTAATGAAAAACTAGAATGAGAATTTTCTTGCTTTCTATGGATTTCAATTTATTGAACATTGTTGAAAGTGGTTTTGAAAAGTCTTCCAAACCAATGAATGAATGTAATGATTTGGAGAAGAAGACTTTCTCTTTGAATGCTAAAGCGATGAATGCTTTGTTTTGCGCTTTTAATAAAAATGAATTTAATTGGGTTTCTATATGTGAAACTACACATGAGATTTGGCATACACTTGATGGCACAAGTAGGGTTAAAGAGTCAAAAATTAATCATTTGGTACATAGGTATGAGTTGTTTCATATGAAACCAAGCGAGTTCAATAGAGACATGTACACACGTTTTACGGATGTCGTCAATGGTCTAAAAGTACCTGGTAAAAGTTTTTCTAATTTTAAACTTGTTAACAAGATATTAAGATTCCTTCCAAAAAGTTGGGATCATAAAGTAATGATAATACAAGAAGCAAAGGACCTAAATAACTTTTCGCTTAAAGAACTTATCAAGTCTTTGATGACCTATGAAATGATGTATATAGCACATGATGAACTTGAGAACAATCTTCCAAAGAACAAGAAAGACATGACACTTAGAACTAAAGAAGGCCACTTGGGTGAAAACTCAAGTGATGATGATGATGATGATGACTTGGTACTTATTACAAGAAAGTTTAAAAAAATCTTAAAAATGAACAAAATAAAACAAGAAATTAACAATAAAAGTGAACTAAAAAATGACCAAATAATATGCTATGAATGTAAGAAGCCGAGGCACTTCAATAATGAATGTCCCCAAGTGAAGAAGAAACTACCAAATAAAAAGAAGGCACTTAAGGTGACTTGGGACGATTCAAGTACATCTGAAGATGAGAAGCCAACCAACAAAGAAGAAGTTGCTAACTACGCATTAATGGCATTTGCCGATGAGGTAAGTGATGAATTATTAAGTTCTTTTCATGATTTGTTTGGTGAATATAAATTAGTTGGTAAAAAATATAAATTATTAAAAAAGGATTATGCTTCTCTTCCTAGTGAACTTGAAAAATTAAAAAAAATGAGCATGATAAGTGTATGTTAACTCCTTGTACTCAATACGAAGAGTTATAGTCATTTTAAAAGAAAATTTTGTTACTACAAGAAATATAAAAAAAAATTAAAATAGGTAATAAATCTCTAAACATGATCCTTACTAATATAGGTCATGTTCATAGAAAGGAAGGAATTAGCTTTACGAGTAACACTCAACAAAAGCCAACTATCTTTGTTAAAGGACGAATATTACATGTCTCACATAGAGAAAAATATATTTTTTATGAAAAATCTAGTCATTTTGCTTACAAATGTCTATTTAAATTCTATAGTTTACACAAATTAGTTTGGGTTTCTAAAAGAACCATAAATCACTCAATGAGAGGTAGATCTATTTATGAGGGACCCAAAGTTAAAAGATACCTAAAAGAAAATCTCCTTTTTTATAGATGTGTTTACAATCACAAGCTAGGAGCAAAAATAAAATTTTGATAGTAGATGCTCAAGGCTTGTGATTGGATATCTAATATGTTGAATCTCGTATTTTGATGATAAAACCACTTGATATGTGTTTATGTTTTAATCTACGTTTTGAGTGATATAGGATGCTTCGATCAGGATGAGACAATTAAAGCAGGAAAAATCATGTTGTGCCGGAGGAACATGTCAGAAGATTGGGCGTCGGGCCGGTGGATCGGTCAATGTATCGATAGAAGGCATCGGGCCGTGGACCCGGGCATCGGGCCAAGAAGAGCGGGTATTGTGCCAAGGATATCGGAGTTGCGGAGTCAACTGGCCAATTGGGCAATAGGCCGCAGGAGAAGACGATGCGCCGAAGAATCGGACGAAGCGTCGAGGGACCAATGACATGCTGGACAACATGGTTAATTTCTTAGGATTAATTGTCTTGATCGAAGTTTTGTTTTACATGTGTAGGATTAACTACGATGAAAGTAAGACATGTAGCAAGAGTTGCGCCGAAGTCAAAACTATAATCACGTTGGGAGTTCGAGAGTTCGACGGAAGTACAGATGGTCGTCGGAGGTTCTACTGGAACAAATCCGAGAAGTCCAAGAGCTTGCCAAAGAAGCTCATCGGAACTCGCCAAGTGGATTGTCGCAAGTCCAGGAGATGGTCAGAAGTCCGATGGAGCATTGCCAAAGGTTCGTCAGATGTTCGCCAGAAGTTCGTCGGAAGCTCGCCGGAAGCTTGCCGGAAGTTCGCCAGAAGAAGCGATTGATGCACCGGAACAAGTTATAGTAAATGTCTTAAGAAATATCGTAGTTAGCATGTAGATTAAGTTAGGAATGGGAGGTGATCCCATTAACTAAATCTAGGGGCAATTGGGTCCTTGATAGACCCAAATTGGGCCAAATGGATCAACCCATTCGAACTTGAATTCCTGCCAGGTGGTGGCATCGCCAGGGTCGGTAGTGGCACCGCTAGGGTCGACGGTGGCACCGCCTAGAAGATGGTCTCCAAGGAAAGCTGGGCGGTGCAACAGCCTTAGTCAAGTGGTGGCATCACCTGGGCTCAGTCTCCGAGCGAGACTGGGCGGTGGAACCGCCCCTGTCAAGCGATGGCATTGCCAGAGCTCGGTCTCCAAGCTCTGTCAGGCGGTTGTACCACCCCAGTCAGGAGGTAGTACCACCAAGACCCCGAAAATCTAGGAAAAGACATTTTTGAGCTTCAAATTTAAACTAGTTTGGGGCCTATATATACTCCACCCTTTGCTGCATAAAAGTGCACTGAAAATCCTATCTTACTCTGTGATTTTAGAGCTCAAAAGTATTGTAAAGGCTAGAAGTTCTCCTCCCTCTTTTCTTCCAAGTTTTGATCTTTCAAGAGAGGAGAGAAATTTCTGTAAGGGTTGTCTCCTAAGCCCGTCAAAAGGAGTGAAACTGTAAAAGGGTGGTTGGCCTTCGCCTATTAAAGGAAAGCCTCTAGTTGACGTCGGTGACCTCATTGGAGAAGGAAGCCAAAAGTGGATGTAGGTCAAGATTGACCGAACCACTCTAACTCTCGGTTTGCATTTACTTTCTGTTTTCTATCTTAACTGCAAACTACCTCCATACCTTTACTTTAACGGCACTTCACCTAATCTAAGTTAAAACAACTACCGAATCGGCTTTTATACTGAAATCGCTTTTATCGTACGAACGTCGTTTTAAATCGTTGAAAGTTTTCTACTGCACTAATTCACCCCCCCCCCCCCCCCCCCCACTCTTAGTGCTCTTGATCCTAACAATTGGTATCAGAGCCTAGTATTTCTCATTTCGGATTTATACTTGAAAGAAATGACTATTCATGGCTTTCAAGAGGGCTTATCGATTGTTCGTCCATCGTTGTTTAACGGATTGGACTACACTTATTAGAAAACTTGAATGAGAGTTTTCTTGATTTCTATAAATTTGGATTTATGGAATATTATTGAAAACGGTTTTCAAATTCCCTCTAAACCGATGAACGAATGGACAAATTTGGAGAAGAAGTATTTTTCTTTAAACGCAAAGGCTATGGATGTCTTATTTTATGCTTTGGACAAAAATGAGTTCAATCAGATTTCTATGTGTGAAACGGCTTTTGATATTTGGCGAACACTTAAAATCATGTACGAAAGAACTAGTAGAGTCAAAGACTCGAAAGTTAATATTTTATTGCATGATTTTGAGCTTTTTCGAATACAATCAAGCGAGACTATAGGTGACATGTACACCCGTTTCACGGATGTTATAAAAAATCTAAGAGTTCTTGGTAAATCTTTTTTGAATTTTGATCTCTTAAGCAGGATCTTAAGATCCCTTCCAAAAAGGTGGGATCCTAAAATAATCGTAATATAAGAGATGAAAATTTTAAATGATTTTCCATTAGAAGAATTAACTGGGTCATTAATGACCTATGAAATGACACTTTTGGAACATTTTGTGTTAGGATCAGAGCGGCACTAAGAGGGGGGGGTGAATTAGTGCAGCGGATTTGGAAGAATCTTTTGTACGATAAAAACCAATATCGATGAAAACCGATTTGGAAGCTTGATAACTTCGAAGCGTATGGAAGCGTAGTGACTAAGTAAAGAAGTTTGCAGTATGTAAATGGCATGAGTAGAATGCAAACCAGATAACACAGCAGTTTTAAAGTGGTTCAGTCAAAATGACCTACATCCACTTGCGAAGCCTTCTTCGAAGAGGCTCCCAACTTCCACTAGCAAAATCTCTTTGTAGGGGAAGGACCAATACCTCACTTACAACCTTTACAAGTGGTTCACACTCTTACAATTCTTTTCAACAAGATGGGAGGAGGTGAACACTCAAGTAATTTGAAAACAAAAACTTGCTAAAGACTTTGCTAAGACTTTTAGCTCACTCTCTTGCTTCTCAAAGGTTGTAATCTTAGCTAAGAATTGAGGGGTATTTATAGGCCCAAGAGGATTCAAATTTGGACTCCAAAATTTGAATTCTCTTGGGTTTCCGAGGCTGGCGGTGCCACCGCCAGATCTCTCGGGTGCTGGGCGGTGCCACCAGTCAGTCCAGCAGTGCCACCGCTCAGATCTCGAGTTCTAGGAGGTGCCACCACCTAATCTGGCGGTGCCACTGCCTACACTATTTCAGCTCACTAGTTGGGCTCCAAACTTGGCCCAAACCAGTCCGAACTCGAGCCCAATTGACCCCTACTTGGGTTATAGGATTAACACCTAATCCTAACCCTAATTAATATGCTAACTACGAATTTAAAGATATTTTCTAAGCTATTACAAAGTCCGCAAGTCAAGACTTCTTTCGGCGAGCTTTCAGCGAACTTCCGGCGGTCTTCCGATAAACTCTCGGAAACCATTCTGTGGACTCCCGGCAAGCTCCTAGACTTCACAATTTGATCTTGGTGAGTTCTGTTAGGACTCTAGCTAGAAGAGTCCTAATTGAGAGGGACATTCATGTAAAACCTACCTAAGCCGACCCCTATTAACGAGGTGAAGAGGTCGGCTAGGGTTAGGAGATTGTTTCTTAAAGATGAATTAAGAGTTGTAAAGAAATAGGAGTCTTGATTAGAAGTCCTATTAGGAGTTGGTTAGAAGAAGGAGTCTTGAGTAGGAGTCCTATTAGGAGTTAGGGTTTAGAAACCCTATAAATAGCCATGTATTCTTCTTCTTTTCATAAGCAATAGATAAATCTTTCTGCAGCCTTTGAGCAGCAACTTGGAGGGAGGAACCCCTATAGAGTTCCAAGGAGGCCGATCCCCTAAAGAGATCAACCCCAAGTTTAGAATCTGCAAGGGTTCTAACACCTGCAGAATTCCAAGGAGGCCGATCCCCTAAAGTGATCAACCCCCAGTTTAGAATCTGCAAGGGTTCTAGCACCTGGTATCAAAGCAGCGTTCTTGGCATCTCGCTGCCCTTCCATCAACCCTCCACAAACGCCCAAAGCAATTCCCACAATTGCTTAAGAGATCGTTGCCAAATTCCACCATCATCTCCACCACCACGGATCATCCTTTAATCTCCCCGTGAATTTCAACAGGTTCTGGTTTTCTACCTTACTGCTGCTGCAATTTAGTTATCCTTATTTGAAAATCCCAAAAAAAAATTATTCCTATATTGCTGCATAAACTTTTCGTCATAAAGTTTTCATCTCTACGACGAAAGATACATTGCAGAATTCCAACCGTATAGCACTGTCTGTTTGATCTTGATACTGTGTTTTTTCTATCCAAATCTCTACGAAATTTTTATGACATCTTTGACATTTCCTAATAGAAGATTCCCTTTGGTTTCATAAAAAAATTCTAAATATAAACCTCTGATCTTTTACGTCCAATCTGCTATACTTAAAAATCTGTGCTGTAGAAAATTTCAGCCGCATATTGTTGCCTTAACCCATCTATTTGCAATCTTTTTTGAATGAAATTTCTTATACACTTCATAGATCATCTTGGCTTCCATCTAAGATTGATTTATAAAGAAATTCATCTCTAAAAACGATTTTGTGTTGCTGCAAATTTTCTTCATAACCTGCTGAAATTTCTCGACGAGAATTCTGCAATCGCAACTTGCACCAATTTCCTTGCTGTTATACTGCCGAAATTTTCTTGATTAAATTAGATATCCTTGCTGTCATATAAATTGTGATTTTGCTATCAATTCCCTCCTCAATTCTCTCACGTTTTTGGTGGGAATTACATCGATAAACTGTTGTTTCTTCGACGACAATTCTACTCTTACAAGATAGCACATACTTGCTGCAACTTCCATTGATTTCTATCAAACCTTTGCTACTATCTACCACAGATCCAAAACTTTTATCTACAGCCCTAAAACTCTACCAAACCACACCCTCAACCTGCACCCAAAGTAGCCACAAAACAAGCCTAAACCGTAGCCTACATCCACCAATCTACCAACCCTTTCGACCATCACCTCTCTCAACTAATACATGTCTTTAACTCGACAACAAAAGAGAGATCTTGATATCACAGATTAGACGACATATACTATGACATCTGAGGAGGTATTCAATGCTAAATTCGAAGCCTTCGAGGCACGAATGGAGGATAAGATTCGGATGCTCTTTACTGAACTCAGATTGGGCCGACCACTAAGCCCGAAGAAATCACATCAAGGAGAGAGCTTTGCCCAATCGCACCAAGCCCAAAGATATGACTTCCAAGAGAGGGGAAGCCCTATGATCAACCTCAACTATCCATGCATGAGAGTGGACTTCCCTAGATGGGAAGAAGGAGACCCGATTGGTTGGATCTCGCGCGCGGAGCGATATTTTCGGTACTACAAAACCGCAGATGCATCTATGGTGAAAATTGCAGCTATACATCTTGAAGGGGATGCTATACAGTGGTTTGACTGGTTTGAACATACTTATGGAGTCCTTTCATGGTGACAATTCAAAGAAGGACTGCTGATCCACTTCAGACCAACTGATTACGAGAATATTGACGGACAACTAGCAAAGATTCGACAAACCTCCACCATTCAGGAGTACCAAACCAGGTTTGAAAGGTTATCTAATCAAACTCATGATTGGTCTCAAAAACAACTATTAAGGACCTTCATTGAGGGCTTGAAGCCAGAGATCCGAGGAGAAGTTAAAGCGCGACAATCGTATACGCTTATGGCAGCCATCTCTTTCGCACGACATCAAGAGGAGCAATTGAACCATGAAGCTCGGAGGACTAGGGTCGCTCCTCAACCAGTAATATTAAAGCCCTCAGCCCCTCCTACTATCAACCAAGTCCCTACACCAAAGAGGTTAACAGGAGAAGAGCTTCGAGAGCGATATGTGAAGGGGTTATGTTGGCATTGTGACGAGTCGTGGAGCCGTGAGTATCGCTGTAGTAAAGGGAGACTTCTTATGATTGAACCATTAGAAGAAGAAGTCATTGAACATTCAGAAGAGAGCCTTGAACGTGAAGAAGAAGATACAAAAGAAAAGCCACAATCGATCAAAGTTACGGTACATGCACTAGCTGACTACTCAAACCCGCAAACGATGAAAGTTGGAGGCCTTCTCAAACAACAACCGATCACTGTTCTCATCGACACGGGTAGTACTATTAACTTTCTAAACAGTAAGGTTTCTATCCAGATGGCTTTACCTAATGAGAATTGCAGCAGGTTTGACGTTAAGATCGCCGATGGATGGATTTTGAAGTATGATCGTAGGCGCCCGCAAGAGAAACTATTGCTGCAGAACCAAGAGATAATTGTAGATTTCTTCCTTCTCCCTCTTTACAATCATGAGGCCATACTCGGAATTAAATGGTTGATGACATTAGGTGATATTTCCTGAAATTTTATGAAACTAATTATGAAATTTTACAGTAAGAAGAAACAGGTGACATTACACAGGAAACGTGGGGGCGACATAACAACGATTTGTACACAACAAATGGAGAAGGTTTTGCATAAAGCATACAGTGGCTTTTTGGCACAACTTGAGCAGCAAACTAAGAGAGAGCCAATAGAATTTGAAGATCCAAACCTACTTCCTTTGCTTGCTGAATTTTCAGATATATTTGACGAACCACACAACCTATCTCTTACTCGTCGGCATGATCATTATATAACGATTCTTTCTGGCAAACCTCCAGCAAATACTCGGCAATATCAGTATCTACATTTCCAAAAGGATGAAATAGAAAGGATTGTAAAAGAGATGCTTGAAACAGGGGTGATTCGGCCAAGTTGTAGCCCCTATTCCTCACCAGTGCTACTTGTACGCAAGAAGGACGGAACTTGGCGGATGTGCATCGACTACCGAGCTTTAAATGGCATCACCGTCAAGGACAAGTACCCAATACCAGTGGTGGATGAACTTCTTGATGAATTAAAAGGAGCTCGAGTCTTCACAAAGTTGGACCTCCGATCTGGTTACAACAAAATTCGGCATTTATGGATTGTCGTGACGATCCTTCGGGAGAATACTCTTTTTGTAAAGCAACCAAAGTGCAGCTTTCTCCAGCAAAAAGTAGAGTACCTTAGGCATATAATATCAGAAGAAGGAGTGGCGATAGACCCAGCAAAAATTGAGGCAATGCAAGGTTGGCCGAAACCTACAAACGTGAAATTACTACGGGGGTTCCTTGGACTAACGGGCTACTACCGAAAATTTGTTAAGGACTATGGGAAGATCAGTGCACCACTCACTTCTTTACTGAAAAAAGATGCTTTCCAATGGTTAGACAGAGCCTCCGCTGCCTTCGACAAACTTAAGGCAGCCATGACAATGACGCCGGTGCTAACACTACCAGATTTCAACTGACCCTTTATTATTGAGGCCGATGCATCTGGAGTCAGAATTGGAGCCATTCTCATGCAAGATGGTCGACCACTCGCATACACTAGTAAGGCATTATCTCCCTCCCATCAAAATAAGTCAACATATGATAAGGAGATGCTCGCCATTGTGCGCGCAGCAACGAGGTGGAAACCCTACTTGATTGGTCGACGATTTCAAATTAAAACCGACCATAAAAGCCTCAAGTACTTTTTGGAGCGAAAGATATCATCCCCTGAGTAGCAAAAATGGGTAACAAAACTTCTTGGATTTGATTATGAAATAACTTACAAAAAGGGGAAAGAGAATGTTCTTGCAGATGCGCTTTCGCAGCTACCCAAGCAAGCTGAAGTTTCAGCCAGCGACTTCCTTATGGATATTAAGATGGAATGGCAAGAAGATTCAGAGAATAGTAAGATTACAAAAAATTTGGAGGAAGCACCAAGCTCCGTGGCTCATTACAAGTGGGACTCAAAAGAATTACACTATAAGGGACGCATTGTGCTTATGATAAATTCTACTTGCATCTTCACGAGCAGATTTTGGACAAAGTTATTCCATATGCAGGGTACTAAATTGAAAAGGAGTATGGCATATCATCCACAAATCAACGGCCAGACAAAAGTGGTAAATAGGTGCTTAGAGACGTATCTCCGGTGTTTCGCTAGCGACCGACCAAAAGAGTGGACAAAATGGCTACCCTGGGCCGAATGGTGGTATAATACTACATATCATTCATCTACAAAATGTGCCCCTTATGAAGCATTATATGGTCGACCAGCCCCTGTGATTCCAAAGTATGTAATTAGCTTAGCCAAGGTAGATCAGGTTGACCAAGAATTGATTGATAGAGATAAACTCTTACAAATGTTAAAAGATAATCTCTCTACCGCTCAAGCCAGAATGAAGCAGCAAGCCGACACACGACAAAGTGAAAGAGAATTTTTAGTAGGAGATTGGGTTTATCTTCGCCTACCACTATATAAGCAACTCTCTATTAACACTCAAGCCTCCATGAAGCTATCCCCACGTTTTTATGGGCCCTATCAAATCACAGAGCGTATTGGAGCCATGGCGTACAAACTTAAATTACCTAAGGATACCAAAATTCACCCTGTCTTCCACGTATCATGCTTAAAGCCCAAGTTGGGAGAACACGAGTCATCCCAGATCCAACTGCCCAACACAACTGTGGATGGAGTTATTCAAGCCCAACCACAAGCCATCCTCGATCGTAGGATCGTGATGCGTCGCCGACATCCCTCTACTGAAGTACTAGTGCATTGGAATAATCTACTACTTGAAGACGCCACATGGGAACCATATGAGGAGCTGAAGACCCAGTTCCCTGAATTCATGGAATCTCAGCCTTGAGGACAAGGCTGATTTAAAGAGGGCGGGTCTGTTAGGACTCTAGCTAGAAGAGTCCTAATTGAGAGGGACATTCATGTAAAACCTACCTAAGCCGACCCCTATTAACGAGGTGAAGAGGCCGGCTAGGGTTAGGAGATTATTTCTTAGAGATGAATTAGGAGTTGTAAAGAAATAAGAGTCTTGATTAGAAGTCCTATTAGGAGTTGGTTAGAAGA
Organism: Musa schizocarpa; assembly: GCA_900464855.2. Taxonomy (NCBI): domain Eukaryota; kingdom Viridiplantae; phylum Streptophyta; class Magnoliopsida; order Zingiberales; family Musaceae; genus Musa; species Musa schizocarpa. Next base: position 32,316,893 of record LS990915.1, read on the forward strand.
AGGAGTCTTGAGTAGGAGTCTTGAGTAGGAGTCCTATTAGGAGTTAGGGTTTAGAAACCCTATAAATAGCCATGTATTCCTCCTCTTTTCATAAGCAATAGATGAATCTTTTTTGCAGCCTATGAGCAGCAACTTGGAGGGAGGAACCCCTATAAAGTTCCAAGGAGGCCGATCCCCTAAAGAGATCAACCCCAAGTTCAGAATCTGCAAGGGTTCTAACACCTGCAGAGTTCCAAGGAGGCCGATCCTCTAACGAGATCAACCCCCAGTTTAGAATCTACAAGGGTTCTAACAAGTTCCAACGAGCTTCTTCGGCAAGCTTCGATCTTTCTCGGCGAGCTCCGCGAACTTCCAATGAACCTTTTGGCGAGTTTCCGAAAAACCCTTTGGCAAGCTCCCTACTCCTTCTTGGCTAGTTCCGGCAGCATTTCCGACGAACCTTCGAACTTCCGTCGAACTCTCGAACACCCAACAAATCCTTCGCGCTTAACTCCGACACTTGTTTTGCTTTATGTCTTTGTCATTATCGTAGTTATTCTTGCACATACAAACTAAAACTCTACTCCGATCTAGACAATTATTACAATGCGAATTGACATTCTACTGCCCGGCACGTCATTGGTTGGCGCTTCATCCGAATATTCAGTGCATCGTCCTCTCTTGCTGCTTGTTGCCCAATTGGTGGTTGACCTCCACAACCCCGATATCCTTGGCGCAATTCTGCTTTCCTTGACCCGATGTCCGACATCTGAAGTCTTCTGTCATCCAATATCCTGACATGATCTCCTCCGGCACAACGTTAATTCCTCCTGCGTCAACTATCTAATCCTGATCGAGTAGACCTGCATCACTCAAAATATAGTTAAACATCTAAACACAATCAATTAGTTTCATCATCAAAATCCGAGATTCAATAATCTCCCCCTTTTTTATGATGACAACTAATTGATGACTAACGGAGTTAACCTTAACTCCCCGGAGTTTAACCAAACTCCCCCTATCAATATGCTATTGATAAAACACTTGGATTATCCCAAATCCATGTAACATTCATCACATGTTATGAAAAATATTTAAACCACCATGTAAATATATAAAATATTCAATTCAATGCATGAAGTCATCAATATACTTCTCCCCCTATGTCATCAATAAAAAGGAGTAGCTCTAGCTATTTTAAAAGATATGCAAGTTTTTGCAACTTGAAGCTAGATTTTCATCACAACATATAAGCACAAAAGCATAGCAAGATTCTTAAGTTCAATCATGGCAATTCAACACTTGAATTTTTGTGCAAGATTGCACTTTGCTTTTCTTTGCATGTTCTAACTAGCAAAAGCTTTCTCCCCTTTGTTTTTGTCGAAAATAAGGGAAGAATACAACAAGCTAGCCAGCATTTGCCTTGAGCTAGCAATTTTTCTCCCCCTCTGTCATTGCTGAAAAGAAGGAGAGGAACCAATGATTTAGACTTTTACATAAATTATGAATTTGCATCAATCAATATTTCAATCATCACATGATATATACAAGACAAAAATGCAAAGAAATCATGTCATGAAAGACATCAATTATTAAACATGATATGATAATAGTCAAAAATTTTAATTTGCGATACATGTGATACATTGCGATACTAAAAAATTTAATGCGATGCTTTTAAGGATATCAACCTATTTTTGATACAAAGCATGGCAAGAGCAATTATATTGCAAGTTTTCTAAGTTTTACATTTTTTGCTTCTTTCGAGATAGCAATTCTTTGCTTATCTTTAGATTGTAAGATTTGTAATTCATTGGTAGTGTTCATGATAGCAAGTTCTTTCAAAGAAATGATCGAGCTAGGAAATTTTTACGATATGCAAGTTTTACTACATAAAAGCTAGTAAAAGTTTCGAAAGCAAATGCAAGATAGCTTTCTTGTGCAAGCTCATGATTCTTGCTTCCTATTGCAATGTGCAAGTTGCAAGTTATGCTTCTTGAAATAGGCAAGATAGCTCATTTGCTTGAGATTACAAGATAGCATTTCTTGCTTTTGAGATGAGCAAGCTAATAAGTTTTGGCCCTTTTTGCGATGTGTACGTTTGTAATTTTTTGCTTCTCTTGTCTTGTGCAAGCTAGTTATCTCCCCCTTTGTCATTGTCAAAAAGAAGGAAAGACCCTTTACATCAATTATGACAAAGGTAAGTATCAATCTCATTTGTGCATCATTATATTTTCAAATTAAAATATACACTATTTCAAAAACCTTATATTTCATTCATGCATGATATTGAATAAATCAATCAACATTATGAGCATATCATACATGATACATCATTTTGGTAATAAATCATAGCATTTATCAATATTTTGATCATGATACCAAGCATTCATCATTTAGAGCATTCATGATACATATTATATGCATATATCATCACAATAAAAAGTAATTGCGTGCATAATTTCAAATCATAAATGTTTCAAATCATGATGGTATCAATTTTGTCAAATTATATCCTACCATGTTCATAACTTTTCATTTGTATGCATCAAAATAATATCAAGAGTATTTTATACATAATATAAAATCATCATTTATAGTTACATCAATATTCTAATAATTATTTCAATCTATACATCATGATAACAATAAATTTGCACTATAGATAATCTCATGTTTTATCATTCAAGCTAGCGTACATTTTTATAATTAGCAAGCTATCAAATTCCTTTTTCTTTTATAACAGTGATTCAATCATATCAAGGCATTTGTATCATAGATACAAAGAAATCATATCATCAAAGATACCATTTGAATACCAAAAGACATGATTTATTTCAACAGATCTCCTTTATTTTTATAAATATCAAAAAGAAATGTAGGAGATCAAATGTTATAGTACCTTGATTCTGGCATAAGAAGTCAAAAGTTATAAATTTCAAAAAATCAAGATAAGTCTTATTCAAATTCAAATCATCAAATCAAAATCATTTTCAAGAGATTCATAAAAAGTAAAACATGGATAGATTTTTTAATCTCTCAATTCTTTATGAATCATTATATTTCCAAAAAAAATCATGATTTATTTAAGAAATTTTCTTCTTTAGTAAACAATAAGAAGAAATATGGGAGTTTAAAGAATAAGATCTTGATTCACAATAAAATTTCATGTATCGAATATCGAGAAATCAAGATGATGATTCATAAAGAATATCACAAGTTACATTCAAGAGAAAAATCATCATTCGTTTTTAAATCATTCAATTTGTCAAATCAAAATTTCTTGGGTATGCATGATATCAAAACATGGTTTTAAATCTTCAACATATAACATGCATGAATTCAAAAATCGAAAAGAGAAGGGAAGAATTCAAGGGTACAAAGATTTCAACCATCTCATAAACAAATGAAGGATCAAGTCATGAATCCAAAATTCCATAAATCATTTCGACAAATCTCCTTTTTAATAATCGAGATGATCATCAAGGAAAATCTCATGTTATTCCAAGAAATCAAGATCATTATTTTGATAAAACTCATCTCAAATTCAAATCATCAAAATTATTTTTATGGTTCACAAAATTTGTAACATAAGTAGATTCATGATTTTATTGATAATATATTTTATCTTTTTTAAGTATTTCATTTAAAGTGATTAATTTCAAGTTAGCATGCTTTTTCATTTATGTTAAATAAAAACATGCATCAATATTTAGGATCAAAAAATAAATTTTGTCATAAGACCATCTAGATCAATAGATTCTCAAAAATGAATTGTTAGGATCAAGAAAATCCGAAAATGAAATATAACACTTTCATGCATTCGGACATGGTTTTGCTATAGATTTTCAAATTCAATCGTGAAGTTAAAACATGCTCATGATCATGGAAATTTTTGTATCCAAAACACATAATTTCCAACATGTTATTAATGCATGTAATAGTGTAAAATCAACAAAATACACATGCATGGATTAATCCTAAGCACTATCACATAATTATTATCCCTAATGTTGCATATATCATTCAACATTTCAAAACATAACATACATGAAACCTTAGCAATATACTTGTCGTGATCAAATTTTAATTTTTCAAAGATACTAAAAAGAAAAAACATGATATAATTTTTGAAAAATATTTTTTTATTTCCTATTCCTACTATCTAAATTAAGCACTCATGAAAGACTTCAAGTAATTTCAAAATAATTCAACAGAGTTGAGTTACTTACCTTGTAGTCGAAGCCCGTCAAAGCCCAATTCACCGTTTCACCTTTGGAAGTTCTTGATTCATCCTTGGGTGCCTTCCTTTTCTTTGGCCTCTTCCTCCGTTCAAGTTCATTGTTTATTTTAGATTTTTATTTAATGAACTTATTAAGATTTAGTGTTCGAAGTTCAAGTTCATCATTGTCCTCATTACTTAGTCATCGCTCAAGTGGTATTCATTTGTCCGGAGTTCCAAATCCTTCCTATTCTTTAGAAGGTGGTTCAAGTGTTCATCGTGTTCATCATGTGCATTGTGCACCATTTCATATGTCATCAATGAGCCGATAAGTTCTTCAAGTGGAAAAATATTTAAATCTTTTGTTTCTTGTATTGCGGTTATTTTAGGATCCCACCTTTTTGGAAGGGATCTTAAGATCTTGCTTACGAGATCAAAATTTAAAAAATATTTAACAAGAACTCTTAGGTTATTGATGACATCCGTGAAACGGGAATACATGTCGCCTATAGTCTCGCTTGGTTGCATTCGAAAAAGCTCAAAATTATGTAATAAAATGTTAAATTTCGAGTCTTTGACTCTACTAGTTCCCTCGTGCGTGATTTCAAGTGTTCGCCAAATATCGAAAGCTGTTTCGCACGTAGAAATTTAATTGAACTCATTTTTGTCCAAAGCGCAAAATAAGGCATTCATAACCTTTGCGTTTAAAGAAAAATACTTCTTCTCCAAATCCGACCATTCGTTTATCGGTTTAGAGGGAAGTTGAAAACCATTTTCAATGATATTCCATAAATCTAAATTCTTAGAAATCAAGAAAACTCTCATTCGAGTTTTCCAATAAGTGTAGTCCAATCTATTAAACAATGGTAGACGAACAACCGATAAGCCCTCTTGAAAGCCATGAAGAGCCATTTCTCTCGGGTGTAAATCCGAAATGAGAAATACCGGGCTCTGATACCAATTGTTAGGATCGGAGCGGCACTAAGAGGGGGGGGTGAATTAGTGCAGCGGATTAAAACTTCGATTTTGGAAAAATCTTTCGTATGATAAAAACCAATATTGATGAAAACCGATTTGGAAGCTTGATAACTTAGAAGCGTATGGAAGCGTAGTGACTAAGTAAAGAAGTTTGCAGTATGTAAATGGCAAGAGTAGAATGCAAACCAAATAACACAGCAGTTTTAAAGTGGTTCAGTCAAAATGACCTACATCCACTTGTGAAGCCTTCTTCGAAGAGGCTCCCAACTTCCACTAGCAAAATCTCTTTGTAGGGGAAGGACTAATATCCCTCTTATAACCTTTACAAGTGGTTCACACTTTTACAATTCATTTCAACAAGATGGGAGGAGGTGAACACTCAAGCAATTTGAAAACAAAAACTTGCTAAAGACTTTGCTAAGACTTTTAGTTCACTCTCTTGCTTCTTAAAGGTTATAATCTCAGTTGAGAATTGAGGGGTATTTATAGGCCCCAAGAGGATTTAAATTTGGGCTCCAAAATTTGAATTCTCTTGGGTTTTTGAGGCTGGCGGTGCCACCGCCGGATCTCTCGGGTGCTGGGCGGTGCCACCGCACAGATCTCGGGTTCTAGGCGGTGCCACCGCCTACACTATTTCAGCTCATTGGTTGGGCTCCAAACTTGGCCCAAACCAGTCCGAACTCGAGCCTAATTGGCCCCTACTTGGGTTATAGGATTAAAACCTAATCCTAACCCTAATTAACGTGCTAACTACGAATTTATAGACATTTCCTTAGCTATTACAAAGTCCGTAAGTCAAGACTTCTTTCGGCGAGCTTTCAGCGAACTTCCGGCGGTCTTCCGATAAACTCTCGGAAACCATTCTGCGGACTCCCAGCAAGCTCCTAGACTTTACGATTTGATCTTGGTGAGTTCCAATGAGCTTCTTTGGCAAGCTTCGATCTTTCTCGGCGAGCTCCGCGAACTTCCAATGAACCTTTTGGCGAGCTTCCGAAAAACCCTTCGTCAAGCTCCCTACTCATTCTTGGCTAGTTCCGGTAGCATTCTCGATGAACCTTCGAACTTCCGTCGAACTCTCAAAAGCCCAACAAATCCTTCGCGCTTAACTCCGACACTTGTTTCGCTTTATGTCTTTGTCATTATCGTAGTTATTCCTGCACACACAAACTAAAACTCTACTCCGATCTAGACAATTATTACAACGCGAATTGACATTTTGCTGCCCGGCATGTCATTGGTTGGCACTTCGTCCGATTCTTCAGCGCATCGTCCTCTCTTGCGGCTTGTTGCCCAATTGGTGGTTGACCTCCGCAACCCTGATATCCTTGGCACAATTCCGCTCTCCTTGACCCGATGCCCGACGTCTGAAGCCTTCTACTGTCTAATATCCTGACGTGATCTCCTCCGACGCAACGTCAATTCCTCCTGCATTAACTGTCTAATCCTGATCGAGTAGACCTGCATCACTCAAAATACAGTTAAACATCTAAACATAATCAATTAGTTTCGTCATCAAAATCCGAGATTCAATATTTTGAACCCGATGAGCACTTGAATCACCTTCCAAAGAATAAGAATGAATCATCGCAGTCTCAACCTCACTATTTAGCGATCGCTTCCGTGAGTCACAACAGTTGCAGTCGTCGCCTTCCAGCCCCTGACGCTCTCATCTCACGCAACGACTAAAACATAGGGCAACAACTCTTCTGTCGCAGCCACCGCATTGGCGAGCCCTTACCGATGCTGCCCCCAACCGCACCACCATTGCTGCCTCCCAGCCCTCAATAGCAGCGATCCCTCCACGCAATGACTACAACCAGCATCGTTGCCTCTCACCAGTGCCTCCTTTTGTAGTGTCACAAAAACAGAGCAATGCTGCCTTCCATCCGCGTCGTCGCAGTCATCGCAACGGTGAGCCCTTGGCGGTGTTGCCCTAGCCACACCACCATTACTGCCTCCAAGCCCTCAGCAATAGCGATCACTCTACGCAGCGACCGCAATAAGCATTGCTGCCTCCCACACGGCGACCACATATACATCCCCGCATCCTCGCAGCAACCCTTCATCCCCATAGTGTTGCCACCGACTACGTCACAACAGCACCACCGAATAGGGCAGTGATTGATGCCCTTGACCAATACCAAAAATAGGAGTTAGGATTATAGATTTGCAGTCTTACGCAATTACCACTAATAACTCGGTGAAAGCATAAATGGAAACATTGGAAATCAGAATTAAGAACCGACTGCAAGAAACACTTAATGATTTCAAAAAGAGACTACTGGAGAGCCTCAGCAAATTTCAACTAAATGGGGGCTCAAGTTCTACGTTGCACAGATATGAAAATACAGGAAAAGGACCCCAAGATTGTGACATAAATTACTCACACATGAAGATGAAATTTTTGAGATGGAAAGATGGAGATCCAACCAATTGGATCTCTAAGGCAGAAAATTTTTTTCGTTTTTACAGAACCCCAAAAGAATCCAAGGTAGAAGTGGCCTCAATCCAGCTTGAGGGAGATGCACTCCAGTGGTATGATTGGTATGAAACTTTCTGTGGAGTTCCTTCGTGGGAGCAGTTCAAAAGAGGGCTTCTTGTTCGCTTTGGCCCATCTGAATATGAGAATGTTGATTGCTAGCTCGCCAAAAGTCGTCAGACTTCTATAGTGTTAGAATATCATAGTAGGTTTAAAAGATTATCAAATCAAGCTAGAGATTGGTCGGACCGACAACTTTTGGATACATTTATTGAAGGGCTTATTCCAGAGATTCGGTGTGAAGTTAAGGCTCGTCAACCCCGCACTATGATAGCTGCGATCTCATTTGCAAATCTACATGAGAAAAAAATTAGCAAGGAAAGATCAGCAAGGGGTTTGTACTATGATGAAAAATTGAGTATGGAGCACCGATGTAAACAAGGGCAACTTCTAATGATTGAACCAATTGGAGAGGAGCCGAAAGCTAAGAATGTGGACTCCGATCATGAAGGTATAAATTCTAATGAAGGCGTTAAACCTACCGTATATACAATGCATATATTAGCCGACTACTCTAACCCGCAAACTATGGAAGTTGCCGAAACTCTAGAGCATCAACCTATTATAGTTTTGCTTGATACTGGTAGCACTAATAATTTTATGGACAGTGAGACTATTGACCGATTGGCCCACCACATTGAAGACTATGATAGATTCGAAGTAAAGATTGTTGATGGATGGATTTTCACTTGTGAGAGCAAAGGTTCAAAGATAAAATTGATTATATAGGGCCAGAAGTTTAATGCAACAATTACTACACTGAAAGACCGACCTATTGCTTACACTATCAAAAAGTGGAGACCATACTTACTTGATCAACGGGTTGTGATGCTTTGCAAATAGTCTATAGCTAAAGTACTGAAAGAGAAGCTCCCTGAGATTGATGCTGCTCAGCCTTGAGGACAAGGCTGATTTGAAGAGGGAGGAACTGTTAGGACCCTTTTTCTTAGCTTTTGAATAATATTTATTGAGTCTGTTTAGTCCAATTATTTATTGAGTCGGTTTGGTTCAGTTAGAGTCAAGTAGAGGTTTATTTAATATTTATTTATTATTAGAGTTCAAGTCCTGATGGACTCTGGGTGGAACTCTATAAATAGGGATGTAACTACTTCTTTTCAGTTATCTATGAAAAATACTATTTTATCTTTTGACAAACCCTAGGAGGCCGATCCCCTCGAAGCGATCATTATCATTCCCTTTTCTCCCCTTTCTTCCACGATAAGACTTTAGGGTCTTATCATTTACTAGCCTACATATTTCAAAGGAAAGAAAATTGTTGAATCTCGAATTTTGATGATGAAATCAATTGATGGGTTAATTGATCTAATCCATATTATTGAAGCTGAGTGTGCAGGATTTACTACGACAGCCTAAAAACATAAAGCAAGGATATTGGAGTCAAGTTCGATGGACGTTTGAGAATCCGAAGATTCGTCGGAGATGCTGTCGGAACCAACCACGAAAGATCGGAGACTTGTCGGAACTTTCGAAACTCTGCCGAAGAGATCGTTGGAGGTTCGCAGAGATCACCGAGAAGGCTCAGCTACTCGTTGAAACTCGTCACAAGATCGGGAGCCTACTGGGAGTCCGCTGGAAGAAACCAGAGGGCATATCGGAAGTTCGCCGAAAGAACGCAGAAAAGCTCGCTGAAACAAAACTTGACGTTGGCCGGTTAAATACTTGCTTAGGATTATATTTTTAGGTATGTAGTTAACATGTAATTAGGGATAGGATTAAGGGACAATCCTATACCTTGGTTAGGGGCCAATTGGGCCCAAAAGAGACTTGGTTTGGGTCGGATGTAAAGCCCAACCAGAAAGTTGTAAGGATGGGCGGTGGAACCGCCAGAATAGGTGGTGGCACCGCCCAGCACCCGAGACCAGGCAGTGGCACAGCCACCGACAGGCGGTGGCACCGCCAGTACGCCTACTTGTCAAGACATTGACAGGCGGTGGCACCGCCAGTCTCGAAAACCCAAGAGGAATTCAAATTTGGAGCCCAAATTTGAACCCTCTTGGGGCCTATAAATACCCCTCAATTCTCAGCTGAGAATACACCTTTTGCAAAGCAATAGTTTGGGTTAAGTGCTTTATAATAGTCTTAGCAAGTCTTGTTTTTCATATTGCTTAAGTGTTCACCTCCTCCCATCTTGTTGAAAAGAATTGTAAGAGTGTGAACCACTTGTCAAGGTTGTAAGAGGGGTATTAGTCCTTCCCCTACAAGAGATTTGCTAGTGGAAGTTGGGACCCCCTTCGAAGAAGGCTTCGCAAGTGGATGTAGGTCATTTTGACCGAACCACTTTAAAAACTGCTGCGTTATCTGGTTTGCATCCTATTCTTATCATTTACATACTGCAAACTTCTTTACTTAGTCATTATGCTTCCATACGTCTCTAAGTTATCAAGCTTCCAAATCGATTCTCATTGATATTGTTTGTTATCGTGCGAAAGATTTTTCCGAAACCGAAGTTTTAATCCGCTGCACTAATTCACCCCCCCCCCCTCTTAGTGCCGCTCCGATCCTAACAATTGGTATCAGAGCAAGGCTTACTCTCATATTTGGTTTAATACCCAAGAGAGATGGCTTACTTCGGCATGCATGAGGGACATTCTATCACACGTCCACCTATGTTTAATGGGTCGGATTACATGTATTGGAAGACCTATATGAGGATCTTTCTCATTTCCATGGATTTTAAGCTTTGGACTATTGTCGGAAATGAATTTCAAAAATCTTCTCTTCCGATGAGCAAATGGAATTAATCGGAGAAGAAGGTTTTTGCTTTAAACGCAAAGGCTATGAATGCCTTGTTTTGTGCACTAGACAAAAATGAGTTTAATCGTGTTTCAATTTCTAATTCGGCTTTTGAGATTTAAAGAACTCTTGAAGTCACTCATGAAGGCACTAGCCAAGTGAAAGAGTCCAAAATCAACATCCTTGTGCACTCTTATGAACTTTTCCGAATGAAACCAAGTGAGTCCATCGGAGACATGTACACCCGTTTCACGGATGTCATCAATGAACTCAAAGCTCTTGATAAAGATTTTTCTAACTTTGAACTAGTAAATAAAATCTTAATATCTCTTCCTAAAAGTTGGGATCTAAAAGTTACGGCTATTCAAGAGGCCAAGGACCTCAAAACATTCCCTCTTGAAGAACTTATTGGGTCTCTAATGACCTATAAAATGACGTGTCAAGATGATGACAAACTCGAGAACCCCCTTCCAAAGAACAGGAAGGATATGGCACTCACATCACAAAAAGATCACTTGAAAGGAACATCAAGTGATGAGGATAGTGAAAATGACATTGCACTCTTGACTCAAAAATTCAAAAAATTTTTAAGAAAGAACAAATTTAAGAACAACACTAAAAACAGACTTGAACATAAAAAGGATCAAGTGATATGCTATGAATGCAAGAAGCCAGGGCATTTCAAAAATGAATGCCCCCAAGCCAAGAAGAAGCAACCAAAGAAGAAGAAAGTTCTAAAGGCAACTTGGGACGATTCAAGTGATTCGGAAAGTGAAGAAGCTAGCAACAAAGTGGAGACAAACTTCGCACTAATGGCTTTAGGAGAAGAGGTATGTGATTTATTTAATGAAGATTTATCTTTTGAAGAATTCTCTATTGCTTTTCATGAATTATTTGATGAATGTAGAACTATTAGTAAGAAGTTAAGTATCTTAAAGAAAGAGCATGTTTTACTACAAAATAAGTTTGATAGTCTTCAAACTCCCCCCATGCTCTAAATGTAAACATTTAGAAGCAATAAAAAATAAAAATTTGGTTCTTAAAGAAACCTTAAATAAGTTTAAGGTTGGTAGCAGAGGATTAGATATGATCCTTGCAAACAAGGGTCACGTCGCAAATAGAAGTGGAATTAGATTTGTAAAAGGATTACATCAAAATCCTACCACTTTCATAAAAGGACCTACATTACATGTTTCATCTTATATGAAATGCAACTTTTGTTGCAAATCCGGACATATTGCCTATAAATGTCCATTTAGAAAAATTAGTCCACAAAAATTAATATGGGTTCCTAAAGGAACTACAAATGATTCAATAATGAATAACAAAATTAGTGGATCAATTTTTAAGGGACCCAAAATCAAATGGGTACCTAAAAATCATCCTCTTTTGTAGACAAACCCACAAGCTAGGAGCAAGAGATGATATCTCGATAGTAGATGCTCAAGACATATGACTGGAGATCCATCTCATTTTTCTATGCTTACTAGGAAAGAAGAAGGGTTCGTCACCTTCGGAGATAACAACAAAGGCAAAATCATTGGCAAGGGAACTATTGGTAACAAATTAAGTTTTTCTATTAATGATATTTTACTAGTTGATGGATTGAAACATAATCTCTTGAGTATTAGTCAACTATGCGATAAAGGTTATATCGTTAGATTCGAATCAAATGTGTGTATTATCGAAAAACCAAACAATAACATGACTATGATTACATTAAAACAAATAATGTCTACACCATCAACCTTGATGAACTAAGTAATGAAATGTGCTTCTCCGCTCTAAATGATGATGCTTGGCTTTGGCATAGGAGATTAGGCCATGCAAGCATGAAACTAATATCTAAGATATCATCTAGAGAATTAGTTCGAGGGATTCCAAATATGAAGTTTATTAAGGACAAAGTATGTGATGCATGTCAACTAGGTAAACAAATAAAAACTAGTTTCAAACCAAAAAATCAAATTAGCACCACTAGACCACTACAATTGATCCATTTGGACTTATTTGGACCAATTGACATAATAAGTCTAGGAGGAAGCAAATATGCTTTTGTAATTATCGATGACTATACTAGGTACACTTGGACCTATTTCTTAGTCCACAAAAGTGATTGTTACAAGTGCTTCTCAAAATTTTGTAAACTTACTCAAAAAGAAAAGGGCTTCATGATTTCATCAATTCGGAGCAATCACGGTGGCGAATTTCAAAACCATGATTTCCAAAATCTTTGTGAAGTTAATGGATACAATCACAACTTCTCCACTCCAAGAAATCCTCAACAAAATGGAGTAGTTGAAAGAAAAAATAGAAACCTACAAGAAATGGCAAGAACTATGTTAAATGAACATAGTCTACCCAAGTATTTTTGAGCCGAAGCCGTAAATACGACTTGCTACATCATGAATAGGGTTCTAATAAGAACGTCTTCATCAAAAACTCCCTATGAATTATGGAATAACAAAAAATCAAATATTTCTTATTTTAAAGTTTTCGGTTGCAAATGCTTTATTTTGAATGAAAAGGATGCCTTAGGAAAATTTGATGCTAAATCCGATGAAGGCATCTTTCTTGGTTACTCTTCCGTTCCTAAGGCTTTTCGTGTTTTTAACAAAAGAACCTTAGTTATAGAAGAGTTTATTCATGTAGTTTTTAATGAAATTTCTAATTTAAAGAATAACGATTTTGATGATGATCTTGGTTTTGATAATTTGAATTTAAATTAACCCCCTCCTCAAAATAGCAACTTGGATGCATCTTCTTCCGAAATTTCCTTACCCAAGGAATGGAAGTATGTGATGCTCATCCAAATGAGCTAATTATAGGAGATACATCAAAAGGGGTTCAAACTCGTTCTTCTTTCAAGAATTTTTGTGCCAACACCGCCCTCCTTTCTCAAATCGAACCAAAATGCATTGACTAGGCCTTAAAAGATAATTTTTGGGTCATTGCAATGCTAGAAGAATTGAACTAATTTGAGAGGAATGAGGTATGGAAGCTTGTTCCTAGACCTAGTGACCATTTAGTCATTGGTACTAAATGGGTCTTTAGAAACAAGCAAGACGAATGTCGTGGTTAGAAACAAGGCTAGATTAATGGCCAAAGATTTCAACCAAGAAGAAGGTATCGACTACGAAGAAACCTTCGCTCCTGTGGCAAGATTAGAAGCCATTATGATGCTCCTTGCCTATGCTAGTAGTAATAATTTTAAACTATTTCAAATGGATGTCAAAAGTGCTTTCTTGAATGGTTTTATTTCCGAAGAAGTATATGTTGAACAACCTCCCATATTTGAAAACTCTCTTCTTCCCAATCATGTATTCAAATTGACTAAGGCTCTCTATGGCTTGAAACAAGCTCCTAGAGCTTGGTATGAAAGGCTTAGTTCCTTTCTTATTTCAAATAATTTTATCAAAGGCAAGGTTGATACTACATTGTTTATCAAACACTTTGAAAATAATTTTCTTATTATACAAATTTATGTTGACGATATTATTTTTGGTTCTTCGGATGAATCACTATGTAAATCATTTGCCAAATGTATGAGTCATGAATTTGAAATGAGTTTAATGGGTGAATTAACCTTCTTTCTAGGATTACAAATCAAACAACTGAGTGATGGTATATTTCTTAACCAATCTAAATACACATTAAAATTGTTTAAATGATTTAACATGAATAATTCAAGAGCGATACCTATTAGTACTTCGACTAAGTTAGATATGGATGAAAACAGTAAAAATTTCGATCAAAAAACATATAGAGGAATGATAGGTAGTCTACTCTACCTTACCGCGACTAGACCGAACATCATGTTTAGTATAGGACTTTGTGCTAGATTTCAATCTAATCCTAAACTATCTCATCTTAAGAGTGTTAAAAGAATATTTAGATATCTTAAAGGAACTCCAAATTTTGGATTGTGGTATCCAAAGTATGATAAATTCGATTTAATAGCTTATGCAGATGCTGATTTTGGCGGATGTAGGATAGATAGAAAAAGTACATTCGGAACATGCCAATTTTTAGGACATGCACTTGTTTCTTAGACTTCCAAGAAATAAAATTCAGTTCTATCTATGGCGGAAGCTGAATACATTGCTGTAAGTGCATGCTGTGCATTGGATGAAAAATACATTAGAAGACTATGGAATTCACTTGAAAAACATTCCCATAAAATGTGATAATACAAGTGCCATTTGTCTTACCAAAAATCCATTCAACACTCTAGAACTAAGCATATAGATATTAGACATCATTTCATACGTGATCATGTTTTTAACAATAATGTTGTTCTAGAATTTATTGACACAAAGCATCAATTAGCAGATATTTTTACAAAAGCCTTAAATGAAGACCAATTTAAATTTATTAGAAGGAAACTAGACATGTTAAATTGTCTCTTAAAGTAAGTTTGTTTGAATGTATTTTTCGAAGAATGCCTCATCCTTGTTCCGTTCTTTTGTGGATTTGATTTCATTCTCTTCTTTCGATTCCAAATGATATATTAAAGTACAACTCAATATCTCAACCTTTCTTGAGTCAAACACCTCTAGAAATCAAGAAGGGGGAAGAAAAAAATTTCTTTCTTTCTTCCGCGGCAAGCCAGTGGTGGCACCGCCCGAGAGCACTTTTATAACCCGAGGGGTTAGGGCCGGCGGTGACACCGCCCCCAACCCTTGAGGAATCACCTCTACTTCTCCCACAACCTCTCCAAAGCTTCATTCCAGCATTTAGAAGCCTTGGAAAGTGATTCTTGTTGGTCCAAGCTCTCCATCTTCTAAGAGATTCTCAATAAGGTAAAATCTGAAATTTTTCCTCTCTTCTCATTAGTTTATCTACTCCTTATAGTTTCATCTATCATATCTAGATAATAGCTCCTAAAAGATCAAAAGGGAA
Organism: Musa schizocarpa; assembly: GCA_900464855.2. Classification (NCBI taxonomy): domain Eukaryota; kingdom Viridiplantae; phylum Streptophyta; class Magnoliopsida; order Zingiberales; family Musaceae; genus Musa; species Musa schizocarpa. The sequence continues at coordinate 32,332,267 of LS990915.1, forward strand.
AAGGGTTGAAGGAGATTCATATGACCAAGACCTTTTTAGATCCAAAGAAGTAGCTCTCAGGTTTCCAAACTTTGAAACTAGATGTATCCATAAGGGTAAACACGTTGATCTTAATGAACTAGGAAACCTGGAACCTATTAGGTGGTTTGCACATCTAGATGCCCTACCTCTGTTACAAATAAATGAACCAGTCTATCCTAGGTTAATCAGGCTATTTTATGCAAACTTATATATGGATAATGATAGCCTAAGTACTTACCTACTAGGAACACAAATTAGAATTTTTTATAGTACTATTTGTGAACTAATTGGAATCACTGAAAAAGATATGGGCTGTTATTTTAGAGGTAAATAGGAGGTCAATACAATCGGAGCAACCTACTCCAAAGCCGTCGAAACTATTTTTGTAAATCCTGACCTCGGCATAATACCTAAGAGTTGTGAGCACCTACTGTCCTTTAACTCTAAAGTCCTTCATCATATCATAACTAGCATACTATTCCCTAAGTAATTTCATCTTGATGAAATGAGTCAAATAGAAATAAGCACCATGTATTAGATTATGACCGGTCAACATAACTATTTTGGATACTCAATTCGGCAACACATGCAAGATATTACAGCTAAAGACACTATGTTACCATATGGAGGGTTAATCACTCAATTCCTACTTGCCCATAACATTTGTATCCCACCCGATGAAGAAACAATTCAAAGTGATCGGTATAACATCATCAATAGAAATTTGTTGAAAAGACTTAGGTGCACATTTAGTAATGGTATATGGGTTAGGCAACCTAGAAGGACTGATCCAATTCTCCCACCAGTAGAACACCTCGAAACACCAATTCTTAGGGAAAATGAATCTCCTCCTCGTAGTCCCTTTGGCGCAGCACCTTCGGCTCCTATTTCATCCTCCGAAGAACTCATTATGGCATAATTGAATCAGATCAAATCGCAGCAAAAACAAATTCAAATCCAGCAAATTAAAATTTTGAAGGAACTACGACAAATGAATCAAAAAATAGATGTCATATATCAACACTGTGGCTTACCTCCTAAGGAATAATCGATGTAGTTTCTTGTTCTGTTCTAATTACTCTTCATGTGAAGTTAGAAGTCCATCATCTTCTGTTGAACAAAAACTGAACCTTTGTTTTAAGATGTATTGTTAAATTCTGGATGTTTGCTGATTTGGTTTTGAATCTGGATAAATATTCCTTGCGACATTAATTTTGAATGATGAATTTCGTATGATTAATCTTTATGCTGCCTTCTTTTGATCACAAACTATGTATTTCAAGTCTCATCTCCTTCTTTTTTTCTTTTTTTTTCTGTTGATAACAAAAGGAGAGAAGTGATGACTTATATGACTTATGCGCATCGATAGCATGACTTATATGAATTACAAAAGATTATCTTATATGCCTTGCTTGTCTTACATATCTTATTCTTTGAGTATATCGCAAGATTAGTTGATCATATCATATCATGAAATTCATGTTGAAAATCTTTATCATATTTTTTATCTCTCGTCAAAGTAAAAATTGTCTCTTATTATTCGACTTAAAAATGATTTTCAATAGCTAAAAATTATGAGAAATACGAAGATTCGTATTTGCTCATGCTTAATAAGACAACGATAAGTTCAACGTTAGAACTTATCGATTTATGCTTGAATTCAAAAGGATCGAATTCAAGTGGTTTTATCTTCTCACAATATGACATATAGATAGAGGGAGTTATGTTTAACTCCGTCATCAATTGATTGTCATCATCAAAAAGGGGGAGATTGTTGAATCTCGAATTTTGATGATGAAATCAATTGATGGGTTAATTGATCTAACCCATATTATTGAAGTTGAGTGTGCAGGATTTACTACGATAGCCTAAAAATATAAATTAAGGATACTGGAGTCAAGTTCGATGGATGTTTGAGAGTCCGAAGATTCGTCGGATATGCTGTCAGAACCAACTAAGAAAGATCAGAGACTTGTCGGAACTTTCGGAAGTCTGCCGAAGAGATCATTAGAGGTTCGCAGAGATCACCGAGAAGGCTCAGCTACTCGTTGAAACTCGTCACAAGATCGGGCGCATGCTGGGAGTCCGCTGGAAGAAACCATAGGGCATATCGGAAGTTCACCGGAAGAACGCGGGAATGCTCGCCGAAACAAAACTTGACGTTGGCCGGTTAAATACTTGCTTAGGATTATGTTTTTAGGTATGTAGTTAACATGTAATTAGCGATAGGATTAAGGGACAATCCTATACCTTGGTTAGGGGCCAATTGGGCATAAAAGAGACTTGGTTTGGCTCGGACGTAAAGCCCAACCAAAAAGTTGTAAGGATGGGCGGTGGAACCACCGGACTGGGCAGTGGCACTGCCCAGAACTTGAAGTGACAAGCGGTGGCACCGCCAGTACGCCTGCCTGACAAGACATTGACAGGTGGTGGCACCGCCAGTCTCAGAAACCCAAGAGGAATTCAAATTTGGAGCCCAAATTTGAACCCTCTTGGGGCCTATAAATACCCCTCAATTCTCAACTGAGAATACACCTTTTACAAAGCAATAGTTTGGGTTAAGTGCTTTATAATAGTCTTAGCAAGTCTTATTTTTCATATTGCTTAAGTGTTCATCTCCTCCCATCTTGTTGAAAAGAATTGAAAGAGTGTGAATCACTTGTAAAGGTTATAAGAGGGGTATTAGTCCTTCCCCTACAAGAGATTTGCTAGTGGAAGTTGGGAGCCTCTTCGAAGAAGGCTTCGCAAGTGGATGTAGGTCATTTTGATCGAACCACTTTAAAAACTGCTGCGTTATCTAGTTTGCATCCTATTCTTGCCATTTACATACTACAAACTTCTTTACTTAGTCATTACACTTTCATATGTCTCTAAGTTATCAAGCTTCCAAATCGGTTCTCATCGATATTGTTTGTTATCGTGCGAAAGATTTTTCCAAAACCGAAGTTTTAATCCGCTGCACTAATTCACCCCGCCTCTTAGTGCCGCTCCGATCCTAACAAAAATTTGCTAGCTCGATCATTTCATTGAAAGAACTTGCTATCATGAACACTACCAATGAATTGCAAATCATGCAATCTAAAGAGAAGTAAAGAATTGCTATCTTGAAAGAAGCAAAAAATGCAAAACTTAGAAAACTTGTAATATAATTGCTCTATCAAAAATAGGTTGATATCCTTAAAAACATCGCATTAAATTTTTTAGTGTATCATAATGTATCACATGTATCGCAAATTAAAATTTTTGAGACTATTATCATATCATGTTTAACAATTGATGTCTTTTATGACATGATTTCTTTGCATTGTTGTCTTGTATATATCATGTGATGATTGAAATATTGATTGATGTAAATTCATAGTTTATGTAAAAGTATAAATCATTGGTTCCTCTCCTTCTTTTCGGCAATGACATAGGGGGAGAAAGATTGCTAGCTCAAGGCAAATGCTGGCTAGCTTGTACTCTTCCCTTCTTTTCAACAAAAACAAAGGGGAGAAAGCTTTTGCTAGTTAGAACATGCAAAAAAAAGCAAAGTGCAATCTTGCACAAGAAGCAAGTGTTGAATTGCCATGATTGAACTTAAGAATCTTGCTATGCTTTTGTGCTTATATGTTGTGATAAAAATCTAGCTTCATGTTATAAAAACTTGCATATCTTTTAAAATAGCTAGAGCTACTTCTCCTTTTGTTGATGACAAAGGGGGAGAAATATACAAATTGATACTATGAGTGCCATATTTGAATGAGAAATATATGAATTGATGCTATAAATGCCATATTTGAATTTGAATTATGTTAAGATATCAAAAGAAGCTTGCATCAAAATATATGGTAAATTGATGATCGAAATGCTATGATTGTCATATGCCATGTTTGTATCATGTTAAGATATCAAGAACTTGCATCGTAATTTTACTTGCTGATATCTTGCTATGTGATGAAATGCTACCATTTGTTGCTAAAATGATGCATGCAATAGTTATGCTTTTTATTATGATGTATGTGATGTATTGCATATGATGTGAATCATGATTAAAATTGTCTTAATTTAAATTCAAGGTTTATCTCAATTATGAAATTTTGAAATAAGAATGATTACTCACCTTTGTCATGATTTAGAAATTGACGTAAAGGGTCTTCCCTTCTTTTTGACAATGACTAAGGGGGAGATGACTAGCTTGCACAATTCAAGAAAAAAACAAAAATTGCACTTCTCAAAAGAGAAGAAATTGTTATCTTGAACATCACCGAGAATTGCTAGCTTAAAATCTCAAGAAAATGCAAAAATGTGCTATTGTGCCTATCTCAAGAAAAGCAAATATGCCAACTTGTATATCTTTAAATTTGCTAGCTTGTATATTGTAAAACTTGTATATTTCAAGAAGCAAGAGTTGCTTTCTTGAATATCTCTAAATTGCTAGCTTCCATGTTCTAAAATATTGTAACATTACTAGCTTGCATGATGTAGAACTTGCTATCTTAAACATTACCAAAAGTGCTATCTTGTATGCTGTAAAACTTGCATATCTAAAACTTGATAGCTTGAATGTCCTAAGCATGATATAACACTTGCTAAATTTTCTAGCTTCAAAACTGCATGATGATAAAACTTGATATTATGTTTTTTATGCAATAAGTTGAATTAATATTACAAACACAAGAATAGTTGGACTTCTCCTTTTTGTTGATGACAAAGGGGGAGAAGTATGATGTTATGCATAAGTTTATGCATAAATTCATGATGACGTGTTGCAAGTATTCATGATGAATATTGCAATGACTTGAATTCAGTTTGAATTCAAGGTTCTATGGCATATTGATAGGGGGAGTTTGTTTAAACTTCGGGAGTTAAGTTTAACTCCGTCATCAAGTGGTTGTCATCATCAAAAAGGGGAAAATTGTTGAATCTCGTATTTTGATGATGAAACCACTTGATATGTGTTTATGTTTTAATCTGCGTTTTGAGTGATGCAGAATGCTTTGATTAGGATGAGATAATTAAAACAGGAAAAATCATGTTGTGCCAGAGGAACATGTCAAAAGATTGGACGTCAGGCTGGTGGATTGGTCGCCGTATCGACAGAAGGCTTCAAGCCATGGATTCGGGCATCGGGCCAAGAAGAGCGAGTATTGTGCCAAGGATATCGGAGTTGCAGAGTCAATTAGCCAATTGGGCAATAGGTCGCAGGAGAGGACGATGCGCCGAATAATCAGACGAAGCGTCGAGGGACCAATGACAAGCCGGACAACTTGATTAATTACATAGGATTAATTGTCTCGATCGAAGTTTTATTTTAATTGTGCAGGATTAACTACGATGGAAGTAAGACATGTAGTAGGAGTTGCACCGGAGTTAAGACTATGATCGCGTTGGGAGTTCGAGAGTTCGACGGAAGTCCGGATGGTCGTCGGAAGTTCTGCGGGAACAAATCTAAGAAGTCCAGGATCTTGTCAAAGAAGCTCATCAGAACTTGCCAAGTGGATCGTTGCAAATCCAGGAGTTGGCCGGAAGTCCGCCGGAGTATCACCGAAGGTTCATCGGATGTTCGCCGAAAGTTCGCCGGAAGAAGCGATTGACGCACCGGAACAAGTTTCACTAAATGTCTTAAGAAATATCATAGTTAGCATGTAGATTAAGTTAGGAATGGTGGTGATCCTGTTTAACTTAATCTGAGAGCAATTGGGCCCTTGACAGACCCAAATTGGGCCAAATGGATCAACCCATTCGGACCAGAATTCCTGCCAGGTGGTGGCACCGCCAGGAGATTATCTCCCAAGAAAGCTAGGCGATGCAACCGCCCCAGTCAAGCAGTGGCACCGCCTAGGCTCAATCTCCGAGCGAGACTGGGTGGTGCAACCGCCCCTATCAGGTGGTGGCACCGCCAGAGCTCGGTCTCCGAGCTCTATTAGGCGGTTGTACCGCCCTAGTCAGGAGGTAATACCGCTAGGACCCCGAAAATCCAGGAAAAGATATTTTTGAGCTCCAAATTTAAACTAATTTAGGGCCTATATATACCCCACCCTTTCCTACTTGAAAGTCCATCGAAAATCCAGTCTTACTCTGTGATTTTTAGAGCTCAAAAGTGTTGTAAAGGCTAGGAGTTCTCCTCCCTCTTTTCTTCCAAGTTTTAATCTTTCAAGAGAAGAGAGAAATTTCTGTAAGGGTTGACTCCTAAGCCTGTCAAAAGGAGTGAAATTGTAAAAGGGTGGTTGGCCTTCGCCTATTGAAGGAAGGCCTCTAGTAGATGTCGGTGACCTCATCGGAGGAGGAAGCCAAAAGTGGATATAGGTCAAGATTGATCGAATCACTCTAAATCTCGGTTTGTATTTACTTTCTATTCTCTATCTTAACTGCAAACTGACTCCATAGCTTTACTTTAACTACACTTCGCCTAATCTAAGTTAAAGCAACTTCCAAATTGGCTTTTATACCGAAATCACTTTTATCGTACGAACGTCGTTTTAAATCGTCGAAAGTTTTCCGCTACACTAATTCCCCCCCCCCCCCCCCCCCTCTTAGTGCTCTTGATCCTAACATAACAAACTTCACAAAGCTCACTAGCTGAAACAAAATGATTTTAATTGATGATATTTTATGAAATCATACTTGATGATTTTATATTATGCATGAGGATTTGAAGTAATGATGATTTAAAATCTTATGTTTTAGAATTATGTGCTATACTTTTGATTGTCTTTCAGTTTTAAATCATGATGTATGGTTTTTGTATGGAATACTATAGCATACTATTTTTAATCTTATAGGAAACTATCAACATTGTTTTCATTGGATTTCTTGAAAAGCGATTTTGATGATGACTTTGGATTTGTTTTCATGTGAGATGATATGTCGGTGTTTACGACTTGAGATATACTATATATGAAACAATTTTATTGATTCTTGAGAACATTTATCCAAACAAATCTTGATTCTTTCACTTGATATATTTTTAAAAAATTTATTTCTAAGTTTTTCATTAATTATTCTCCTACGATTCTGCCCCTTATTAACTAAGGAAAGGATTTATCCAAATAAACTATGATATATCACTAGACTTCTTGATGTCTATGACATGACTTATATTATGAATTTTTTTTATTTATGATTTGTATGTCTCACGATATGATTGAATTATTGATGTACAATGATAGAAAATTATTAGCCTACACATCTTAAAAGTGCTATGAAGCTTGTACTTTCAATAAGCAAAAAGTGATGACTTGAATGCTAAATATAGGATTGGTATTATCCGCTTAAACGTTAGCTTTAACATTATTGGATATTGACTTGAATGTTAAATGTTAGTACCATTAGAATGTTAAATATGGCTGCTGGGTTATTAAAAGTCAAATGTTGAAACTTGAATGGTTAAAAGATAAAATTGTAACTTGAGAAAAAGCTAAAGGCAATGCACAAGCGGTAGCACCACTAGAGCACACTGCCCATAGGCGGTAGCATTGCCCAGTTGGTAATACCACCGCTTGCAACCATGCCCTATAAAAGAGCTTTTAGGATCGACGGTAGAACTTTCCCCAAACTTTCCTCCACCTCTCCTCCACATCTCTAAACCTTTCTCCACTTCTCATTCTCCTTGCTCTTCCTCTAGAAACCTAGGAAAATCCTTCTCTTCTACAAATCTAAGGATTAATCTCAACCCTCCTAGAGATCACTACAAGGGTAATTCTTAAAACTTTTCTCTCAATTCATTGATTGATCTTACTTCTTATATGTAGTTTTCTCATTGATAATATATGTAGTTCCATGACACCTACAAGATCCTTAAGGGACAAATGAAAGAGGAGATTAGATGAAACCATTGATTATATACTCTTTGATTCTCTTCAACATGCCCTTAAATTTCCAACCTTAGTCTAGAAGTGTACATAAGGAAAAATATGTAGTTCTAGAAGAATTGAGTGATTTGGAACTAATCCAAAGGTTTGCTAACTTAGATGTCCTTCAAATTAGTGAACCTATTTATCCTAGACTTATTTGGTTATTTTACAACAACTTGCATGTGAATGAACACGATAGGGTGTCCATTTATCTCTTAAGGCATCACATACCTATTACAAATAGCGTAATTTGTAACTTTATAAGAATTTCTGAGAAAATAAGAGGTTGCTAGTTTAGAGAACAATGGGACATAGAATCGGTTTGGATTATATATTCTGAGGCTTTAGGTACTGTTTTTTGAAACCTAAATTTGTCTATCATTCCAAAAAGTTGTGAACATTTGGTACCTTTCAACACAAAGTTGCTTCATTACATCATGAAAAGTATTCTACTTCCAAATCAACACCATCATGATGAAGTTAGTTAAATGGAATTGGGAATAATATATTGGATTATGGTGGGACATGATAACTATTTTGGATATCTGATATGACAAAACATGATTGAACTATCAATTAAAAATATGATACTTCTATATGGTGGCTTGATTACTAGACAAATATATGCACATGACATAGTCATTCCACCAGATGAAGAAACTATGAAACTAGATAGATTTAATGTCATCAATATAAACCTATTAAGAAGATTAAGATGTATAGTAAGAAATAATATTTGGATTAGATTACCTAGGAGAACTGATCCTCCCCCACCTGAACTAGAGCCATAAACACCTATATATAAGAGAAGTCAATCTTCTCCTATTAGTACCTATAAGGTAGCACCTCCAACGGAGCCAGCACCCTCCTCATCTGCTGATTCCATAGTGACTCAATTGTGTTGAATCTCAAATTTTGATGAAGAAATCAATTAGTAAATTATTTGATCTAATCTATATGTTGAGAAAAGTATACAAGACTAACTATAATAGCAGTAAGACATAAAGCAAATATTGTGCCGGAGTCAAGATCGAGATTTCATTGGAAGTTCGAGAGTTTGTCAAAAGTTCGGACGTTCGTCGGAATTTCTATTAGAACCAACCGAGAAATCTAGGAGCTTGCAAAAGAAGCTTATAGGAACTTGCCAAGAAGATCGTCGTGAAGTCCAGGAGCTTACCAGAAGTCCACCAGAATATTGCCAAGAGATCGTCGGAAGTTCACCGAAAGATCATCGGAAGCTCACCAGAAGAACAATTGATATACCAAAACTAGAATGCTTTGATAAATGTCTTAATTATCGTAGTTAAACCATAAATTGAATTAGGATTGGGAGGTGATCCCACTAACTCAGTTAGGGGCCAATTGGGCGGGATTGAATAGCCCATTCAACACTTGAAATAAAAATCGACGGTGGCATTGCTTGGGACTCAATCTCCCAGATGTTCTAGGCGATGGTACCGCTGATAGTTAATATTGTCAAGCAGTGGTACCACCCCTATCAGGCAGTGATACCACCAAAGCTTAGTCTTTGAGCTCTGTCAGGTAGTTGTACCACCCAAACTAAACAGTGGTACTGTCCAGTGTTAGTCTACAGGCGATAGTACCGCCCAATAATGGTAGTGGTACCACCAGTACCTCAAAATCCTGGGAAGTGACACTTTTTTGCTCCAATTTAGAAGTTATTGGGGCCTATAAATAGCCCACCCTTTTTTGCATGAAAGGGCATGAAAAGTGTCAACATAATCTTAAATTCCAACGGTGTTAAATGTTGAATCTCGGATTTTGATGATAAAATCAATTGATGGGTTATTTGATCTAATCCATATTATTGAGTTAAGTGTGCAGGATTAACTACGATAAACAGAAAACACAAAGCAAGTATACCGGAGTCGAGTTCGATGAACGTTTAAGAGTTCGATGAACGTTTAAGAGTCCGAAGAATCGTCGGAGATGCTGCCGGAACCAATCGAGAAGAAATCGGGAACCTGTTGGAAGTTCGCCAAAGAGATCGTCGGAGGTTCGCAAAGATCATCGAGAAGTCTTAGCTACAAATTAAAGTCATCACAAGTTCGGGAGAGTGCTTGGACCCCGTCGAAGGAAGTTCGTCGGAAAGCTCGCCGGAACAAGACTTGACGTTCGCGGTTAATAAATTGCTTAGGATGTGTTTTGTTATGTAGTTCACTTGTAATTAGGATTATGATTAAGAATATAATCCTATATCCTGGTTAGGGGCCAACTGGGGCCAAAGTCAGATTTGGTTTGGGCTAAAAGTAAGCCAAACCAAGTGAACCGGAGGGCCAGGCGGTGGCACCGCCTGGCTGGGCGGTGACACCTCCTGGGCTGGGTGGTGGCACCGCCCAGCACCCGAGCAATGGGCGGTGGCACCGCTTGGCTGGGCGGTGGCACCGCCAGCATCGGGAACCCAAAGAGAATTTGAATTTTGGAGCCCAAATTTTGGAGCCCAAATTTGAATCCTCTTGAGGCCTATAAATACCCCTCAAATCTCAGCTAAGAACACAACTTTTTGAGCAGCAAGAGTTTGAGAGAAAGGTCTTAGAAAAGTGTTAGCTTGTCTTCTTTTCAATTTGCTAGTGTTCACCTCATCTCTTCTCGAAAATCTGTAAGAGAGTGAACCGCTTGTAAAGAGTTGTAAGAGAGGTATTTACCCTTCCATTTCAAGAGACTTGCTAGTGGAGGGTGGGAGCCTCATCGAAGAGGGGCCTCGCAAGTGGAGTAGGTCATTTGACCGAACCACTCTAAAATCGGCGTGATCCTTGGTTTGCATTTCATTATTGCTATTTACATTATTGCAAACCATCTTATATGCTTTAGTTCCTTATTACTTTTGCTGCGCATATTTAAGAATACGCTTTCAAGATTAAGCTTGTCAAGTTCCGCTCTTATCATACGAAAGATTTTTTAAAAACCGAAGTTTTAATCCGCTGCACTAATTCACCCCCCCCCTCTTAGTGCTGCTCCGATCCTAACAATTGGTATCAGAGCGAGGTTATCTCTCATATTTGGTTTAATACCCAAGAGAGATGGCTTACTCCGGCATGCATGAGGGTCATTCTATCACTCGTCCACCTATGTTTAATGGGTCGGATTACATGTATTGGAAGACTCGGATGAGGATCTTCCTCATTTCTATGGATTTCGAGCTTTGGACTATTGTTGAAAACGGATTTCAAAAATCTTCTCTTCCGATGAGCGAATGGAATGAATCAGAGAAGAAGGTTTTTGCTTTAAATGCAAAGGCTATGAATGCCTTGTTTTGTGCATTAGACAAAAACGAATTTAATCGTGTTTCAATTTGTGATTCGGCTTTTGATATTTGGAGAACACTTGAGGTCACTCATGAAGGCACTAGCCGAGTGAAAGAGTCCAAAATCAACATTCTTGTGCACTCTTACGAACTTTTCCGAATGAAACCAAGTGAGTCCATCGGAGACATGTACACCCGGTTTACGGATGTCATCAATGGACTCAAAGCTCTTGGTAAAGATTTTACTAACTTTAAACTGGTAACTAAAATCTTAAGATCCCTCCCTAAACGTTGGGATCCAAAAGTTACGGCCATTCAAGAGGCCAAAGACCTTAAAACATTCCCTCTTGAAGAACTCATTGGGTCTCTAATGACCTACGAAATGATATGTCAAGCTCATGACGAGCTCAAGAACCCGCTTCCAAAGAACAGGAAGGATATGGCACTCAAATCACAAGAAGACCACTTGAAAGGAACATCAAGTGATGAGGACAGTGACAATGACATTGCACTTTTGACTCAAAAATTCAAAAAATATTTAAGGAAGAACAAATTTAAAAATAATACAAAAAATAAATTTGAACAAAAGAAGGACTAAGTGATTTGCTATGAATGCAAAAAACCGGGACACTACAAGAACGATTGCCCTCAAGCCAAAAAGAGAACACCAAAGAAGAAGGCGCTCAAGGCAACATGGGATGACTCAAGCACATCCGAAGAAGAGGAGTCCAACACCGAGCAAGTTGCTCACTACGCCCTAATGGCCTTCGAAAAAGAGGTAACGGATTTAATTAATGCAGATTTACCTTATCATGATTTATTAAATGCCTTCCATGAGTTATTTGATGAATGTAAGATAATTAGTAGAAAATACAAATTGCTAAGAAAGGAGCATGATAGTCTTACTTGTGCTTTTGATAAATTAAAAACTGAATATCATGATTGTCTAGCTCCATGTGTTAAATGCCATGATTTAGAAACTCTCCAAAATGAGAACTTCGTACTTAAGGACACCTTGAAGAAATTCGAGGTCGGTAGCAAGTCCTTAAACATGATCCTTACAAATAAGGGTCACATTCCTAAAAGGAGTGGAATCGGATTTGTGAGAAGTACTCACCAAAATCCAACCACATTCGTTAAAGGTCCTATCTTACATGTTCAACATCAAAGCAATTACAACTTTTGTTGCAAATATGGACATATAACTTACTAATGTCCATTAAAGAAAATTAGTCTTAACAAATTGATTTGGGTTCCTAAAGGAACCATGATCAAGTCTATGCAACATGATAAACAAGTTAGATTAGTTTTTGAGGCACCCAAAAGTAAATGGGTACCTAAAAATAATTCCTTCTTGTAGAAACATACACCATCACATGCTAGGAGCAAGAGATGGTATCTTGATAGTGGATGCTCAAGGCATATGACCGGAGATCCATCCCAATTCACCAAGCTCACTAGCATGGACGAAGGCTATGTCACCTTCGGAGACAACAACAAAGGCAAAATCATTGGCAAGGGAACCATAGGTAACAAATCAAGTTTTTCCATTGATGATGTGTTACTAGTTGATGGATTAAAACATAATCTATTGAGCATTAGTCAATTATGCGATAAAGGTTATATCGTTAGATTTGAATCAAATATGTGCATTATTGAAAAACCAAATCATAACATGACTATGATTGCTTTAAAACAAAATAATGTCTATACCATCAATCTTGATGAACTAAGTAATGAAATGTGTTTCTCCGCCATAAATGATAATGCTTGGCTTTGGCATAGGAGATTAGGCCATGCAAGCATGAAAACAATATCTAAAATCTCATCTCAAGAATTAGTACGAGGGATTCCGAATATGAAGTTTATTAAAGATAAGGTATGCGATGCATGTCAACTAGGGAAACAAATAAAAACAAGCTTCAAACCAAAAAATCAAATTAGCACCACTAGACCATTACAATTGATCCATTTGGACTTATTTGGACCAATTGATACAACTAGTCTAGGTGGAAGAAAATATGCTTTTGTGATTGTGGATGACTACTCTAGATACACTTGGACCTATTTCTTAGCTCACAAAAGTGATTGTTTCAAGTGTTTCTCTAAATTTTGTAAACTCACTCAAAACGTAAAAGGGTTCATGATTTCATCAATTGAGTGATCATGGTGCTTAATTTCAAAACCATGACTTTCAAAATTTTTTGTGAAGTTAATGGATACAACCATAACTTCTCCACTCCGAGAAATCCCCAATAAAATGGAGTAGTTGAAAAAAAAAAAATAGAAACCTACAAGAAATGGCAAGAACTATGTTAAATGAACATAGTTTACCTAAGTATTTTGGTGGCCGTAAATCTGACTTGCTACATCATGAATAGAGTCCTAATAAGACCTTCCTTATCAAAAACTCCCTATGAATTATGGAATAACAAAAAACCAAATATTTCCTATTTTAAAGTTTTCGGTTGTAAATGCTTTATTTTAAATGAAAGGGATGCCTTAGGAAAATTTGATGCAAAATCCGATGAAGGCATCTTTCTTGGTTACTCTTCCGTTTCGAAAGCCTTTCGGATTTTTAATAAAAGAACCTTAGTAATTGAAGAGTCTATTCATGTAGTTTTTAATGAAGTCTCAAATTTTAAGAAAAATGATTTTGATGATGATCTTGGTTTTGATAATTTGAATTTAAATGAACCCTCTCCTCAAAATAGCAACTTGGATGCACCTTCTTCCGAAATTTCCTTACCTAAGGAATGGAAGTATATAGATGCTCATCCAAAGGAGCTAATTATAGGGGATACATCTAAAGGGGTTCAAACTCGTTCCTCTTTCAAGAATTTTTGTGCTAATGCCGCCTTCCTCTCTCAAATCGAACCTAAGTGCATTGACGAGGCCATAAAAGATGATTTTTGGATTATTGCAATGCAAGAGGAACTGAATCAATTTGAGAGAAACAAGGTGTGGGAGCTTGTTCCTAGACCTAGTGACCATTTAGTCATTGGTACTAAGTGGGTCTTTAGAAACAAGCAAGACGAAAATGGTATCGTGGTTAGAAACAAGGCTAGATTAGTGGCCAAAGGTTTCAACCAAGAAGAAGGTATCGATTACGAAGAAACCTTCGCTCCCGTGGCTCGATTAGAAGCCATAAGGATGCTCCTTGCCTATACTAGTAGTTATAATTTTAAACTATTTCAAATGGATGTCAAAAGTGCCTTCTTGAATGGTTTTATTTTCAAGAAGTATATGTGAACAACCTCCCGGATTTGAAAATTCTCTTCTTCCTAATCATGTATTCAAATTGACTAAGGCTATCTATATTTGAAACAAGCTCCTAGAGCTTGGTATGAAAGGCTTAGTTCCTTTCTTATTTTAAATAATTTTACCAAAGGCAAGGTTAATACTACATTGTTTATTAAACATTTTTTGAAAATAATTTTTCTTATTGTGTAAATTTATGTTGACGATATTATTTTTGGCTCTTCGGATGAGTCATTATGTGAATCATTTGCCAAATCTATGAGCCATGAATTTGAAATGAGTTTAATGGGGAATTAACTTTCTTTTTTTAGGATTACAAATGAAACAACTTAAGGATGGTATATTTATTAACCAATCTAAATACACATTAGAATTGTTAAAACGATTTAACATGGATAATTCAAAAGCAATAAACACCCTATGAGTACTGCGACTAAGTTAGATATGGATGAAAATAGTGAAAATTTCGATCAAAAAAAACATATAGGGGGGAATGATAGGTAGTCTACTCTACCTTACCGCGACTAGACCAGGATATTATGTTTAGTGTAGGACTTTGTGCTAGGTTTCAATCAAATCCTAAATTATCTCATCTTAAAAGTGTTAAAAGAATATTTAGGTATCTTAAAGGAACTCCAAATTTAGGATTATGGTATCCAAAATCTGAAAAATTTGATTTAATAGCCTTTGCGGATGCTGATTTTGGCGGATGCAGAATAGATAGAAAAAGTACATCCGGAACATGCCAATTTTTAGGACATGCACTTGTTTCTTGGACTTCCAAGAAACAAAATTCAGTTGCACTATCTACGACGGAAGCCGAATACATTGCTGCAAGTGCATGCGGTGCACAAGTTGTTTGGATGAAAAATACATTAGAAGGCTATGGAATTCACTTTAAAAATATTCCCATAAAATGTGATAAACAAGTGCTATATTTCTTACTAAAAATCCAATTCAGCATTCTAGAACTAAGCACATCGACGTTAGGCATCATTTCATACGCGATCATGTCCTTAACAATAATGTTGTTCTAGAATTCATTGACACAAAGCATCAATTAGCAGATATATTCACAGATATATTCACAAAAGCCTTGAATGAAGACCAATTTGAATTCATTAGAAGGGAATTAGGTATGTTAAATTGTCCCTAAACAATAAACTTGTTTGATTGGATTTTCCATAAAGTCTTTCATCTTCTTTCCATCTCTCGGTGAATCTAATCATTCTCCTTCAAATTCCATATAACATGTTGTGAAATCTCGAAATCGATTTTGATGACTTGATTATGAATTTCAAGTTACCGAGTTGATTTAAATAAGTTTTATCTAAATCATAATCTTGATCTTGCAAAATTGGAATCACAAATAATATCTTTTGGCATTCATGAATTGATACTTACAAATATGAAAGTATTGGCATTCATGACTTGAAACATTGTATGCTTAAATTAATCATTCTCCTATGTTTCAAAATTCTTTAAATGCCTTATATGATGATTGAAAAGTAATGTTGAGATTTTAATGAATTTAACGATTTGAATAAGTTTGTATTCGAATTATGATCTTGACTTTGTGAAATTACTACTTGAATTTTTTTTATCCCAATCTCTCTCTTGTACATCTACAATTTCTATTATTTATAGAAAGAAGAGATTAGATAATATGAATGCATGCTGAATTTTCCTCTAAAATGAACTCTGCGTAAATAATTTTGCATACTTAATTTTCAATGATAAAATCGTTGTATGACAAAATATGTGCTTCAAGTCTCATTTCCCTTTTTGTTGATGACAAAGGGGGAGAAAAGTGATGACTTATATCATTCTTAATAGCATGACAAAATATGAATTGCAAAATCTTTGAGAAAAGTGATTGATATGAATGACTTATATGCCTTGCAAAATCCTTGAAAATATCACAAGATTGATTGATCATATTGAAAGCATGCCTTACATCTAAATCATAAAATTTATATTGAAAATCTTTATCTTATGTCGTAGTACAATTCGTCCCTTTTTATTTAACTTATGATTTTCATAGAAGTTTTGTACTCACTATTGTTTAATGAGGATCACGATAAGCTCTACGGTTAGAACTTATCGGGTTATGCTTGAATCCAATGGGATGGAATTCAAGTGTTTTTTATCTTCTCATAATATGGCATATAGATAGGGGGAGTTATGTTTAACTCCGTCATCAATTGATTGTCATCATCAAAAAGGGGGAGATTGTTGAATCTCGGATTTTGATGATAAAATCAATTGATGGGTTATTTGATCTAATCCATATTATTGAGTTAAGTATGTAGGATTAACTACGATAAACAGAAAACACAAAGCAAGTATACCGAGTCGAAGTTCGATGAACGTTTAAGAGTCCGAAGAATCGCGAGGAGATGTCAGGAACCAACCGAGAAGAAATCGGGAAACTGTTGGAAGTTCGCCAAGAGATCGCCGGAGGTTCGCAGAGATCACCGAGAAGTCTCAGCTACTCATTAAAGTCATCACAAGTTCGGGGCGTGCTTGGACCCCCGTCGAAGGAAGTTAAATTGGGAAAGCTCATGCGGAACAAGACTTGACTTTCGCGGTTAATAAATTGCTTAGGATGTGTTTTGTTATGTAGTTCACTTGTAATTAGGATTATGATTAAGAAGATAATCCTATATCCTAGTTAGGGGCCAACTGGGGCCAAAGTCATATTTGGTTTGGGCTAAAAGTAAGCCAAACCAAGTGAAAGGAGGAGGAAGGGTGGCACCCTTTGGTGGTGATGACACCTCTCTCTGGTGGCACCATGCCAAAGATCATGGAACCCAAAGAGAATTTGAATTTTGGAGCCCAAATTTTGGAGCCCAAATTTGAATCCTCTTGAGGCCTACAAATACCCCTCAAATCTCATTTGAGAACACAACTTTTTTTGAGCAGCAAGAGTTTGAAAGAAAGGTCTTAGAAAAGTGTTAGCTTGTCTTCTTTTCAATTTGCTAGTGTTCACCTCATCTCTTCTCGAAAATCTGTAAGAGAGTGAACCGCTTGTAAAAAGAGTTGTAAGAGGGTATTTACCCTTCCATTTCAAGAGACTTGCTAGTGGAAGGTGGGAGCCTCATCGAAGAGGGGCCTCATAAGTGGAGTAGGTCATTTGAGTAGAACCACTCTAAAATCGGCGTATGATCCTTGGTTTGCATTTCATTATTGCTATTTACATTATTGCAAACCTTCTTATATGCTTTAGTTCCTTATTACTTTTGCTGTGCATATTTAAGAATATGCTTTCAAGATTAAGCTTGTCAAGTTCCGCTCTTAACATACGAAAGATTTTTTAAAAACCGAAGTTTTAATCCGCTGCACTAATTCACCCCCCCCTCTTAGTGCTGCTCCGATCCTAACATTAAAGTGTTATAAAAGTTCAATATCTTTCCGAAACGGATTTAATCGGAATGAGTATTTTTCGAAATCAACAATTTTTCCACTACACTAATTCACGCCCCCTCTTAGTGCCGCTCTTGATCCTAACAATTGGTATTAGAGCCCGGTCACTCTCATTTGGTTTGAAACCCAAGATAGATAGCATTTACCGACAACCAAGAGGGTCACTCAATTACACGTCCACCAATATTCAATGGAACGAATTACACCTATTATTGGAAGACTAGAATGATGATTTTTCTAATTTTTATGGATTTTGAATTATGGAATATTATAGAAAATAGCTTTCAAAAGTCTTCTCTTCTAATGAATGATTGGAATGTGTTGGAGAAGAAAACTTTTGCTTTAAATGCCAAGGCTAAGAGTGCCTTATTTTGTGCTTTGGATAAAAACGAATTTAATCGAGTATTGATTTGTTAAACGACTTTTGATATTTGGCACATACTCGAAGTTACTCACGAAGGCACTAGTAGAGTAAAGGAGTTAAAATTAATCTTTTAGTCCATACTTATGAATTATTTTAGATGAAACCGAGTGAGACCATTGGAGACATGTACACTCGATTTATGGATGTCATCAATGATCTAAAAAGACTTAGTAAAAATTTTTCTAATTTCGAACTAGTTAATAAAATCTTGAGATCTCTTCCAAAGAGTTGGGAGCCTAAAGTAACGATTATTCAAGAGGACAAGGATTTAAATAACTTTCCTTTTGAAGAACTTATCGGGTTACTAATGACCTATGAGATGACTTGCAATACATAGCTTAAGAATAACCTTCCAAAGAACAGGAAGAATATGACACTAAGAACTCAAGAAGACCACTTGAAAGAAAATTCAAGTGATGAGGACTATGATGATGACTTAACACTCTTGACAAGAAAGTTCAAAAAATTCATAAAAAATAATTTAAAAATAATATTAAAAATAAATTTGAACCTAAGAAAGAAGAAGGCATATGCTACGAATGCAAGAAGCTAGGACATTTCAAAAGTGAATGTCCCCAAGCAAAGAAGAAACAACTAAAGAAGGAGGCTCTTAAAGCAATGTGGGATGACTCAAGTGCATCTGAAGAAGAGGAGTAAACCAACACAGAGCAAGTTGCTTACTACACGCTAATAGCTATTAGAGATGAGGTAAGCAGTTTATTAGATGCAAATTTATCTTTTGATGAATTACTAAGTGCTTTTCATGATTTATTCGATGAATATAAATTAGTTAGTAAAAAATATAAATTATTAAAAAAGTAGCATACTTCTCTTGTTAGTGATTTTGATAGACTAAAAACTGAGCATGATAATAGTCTAGCTCCTTGCATAAAATGCGATGAATTAGAAACGCTTAAAAAGGAAAATTTACAACTACATGAAACCTTAGAAAAATTTAAAATAGGTAGCAAATCCTTAAACATAATTTTTGCAAGCAAAAATCTTGTTCGTAGAAGAGATGGAATCAACTTTGTGAGTAACACTCATAAAAATTCAACCATATTTATTAAAGGTCCAACCTTACATGTTTCACCCCAAAACAAATACAACTTTTATTGCAAATTTGGACATGTTGCTTATCAATGTTCATTTAAGAGATGTAGTCCACATAAATTAATTTGGGTTCCTAAAGGAACCGTAAGGAACTCCAAGCAAAATAATAAGTTAAGCTAATCGATTTTTGAGGCACCTAAGGTCAAATGGATACCTAAAAATCATCCTTTTTGTAGAAATATTTACCATCACAAGCTAGGAGCAAGAGATGGTACCTTAATAGTGGATGCTCAAGGCATATGACTAGAGATCCTTCTCAATTCTCTAAGCTCTCTAGCTTAGACGAAGGATATGTCACCTTCAGAGACAACAAGGAGGGTAAAATCATTGGCAAAGGAACCATAAGTAACAAATCCAACTTTTTTATTGAAAATATATTGTTGGTTGATGGCTTAAAGCATAACTTTTTGAGCATTAGTCAATTGTGTGATAAAGGATACATCATTAGATTTGAATCCAATGCTTGCATTATTGAAAAACCACACAAAAACATATCTGTGATTGCTTTAAAACAAAATAATGTATACACTATTGACATCGATGATCTTTGTAATGAAAGAGTTTTTTTGTTTTAAATGACGAAGCTTAGCTTTGGCATAGGAGATTAGGTCATGCTAGCATGAAACTAATATCTCAAATCTCATCTAAAGAACTTGTAAGAGGAATTTCTCACATTAAGTTTGTTAAAGACAATGTGTGTAATGCATGTTAACTAGGAAAATAAATAAAAGATAGTTTCAAACCAAAGAATCAAATAAGCACCTCTAGACTATTGCAGTTGATCCATATGGATTTATTTGGATCAATTGCAACATCAAGCCTACGAGGTAGCAAATACGCCTTTGTCATCATGGACGATTATAGTAGATACACTTAGACTTACTTCTTGGCACACAAAAGTGATTGCTTTAGTATTTTTCTAAGTTTTGTAAACTTGTTCAAAATAAAAAATGTTTTATAATTTCATCAAATCGAATCTAATAGATATAATCACAATTTCTTTACTTCGAGGAATCCTCAACAAAATATAGTAGAAAGAAAAAAATAGAAACTTACAAGAAATGACAAGAACTATGTTAAACGAACATAGCCTACCCAAATATTTTTGGGCCAAAGTCATAAATATGACATGCTATGTCATGAATGGGGTTCTAATAAGACCATTATTCTCCAAAACTCCTTATGAGTTGTGGAAAAACAAAAAACCTAATATTTTATATTTTGAAGTTTTCGGGTGTAAATGTTTTATCTTGAATGAAAAAGATGCCTTAGGAAAGTTTGATGTAAAATCCGATGAAGGGATTTTTCTTGGCTATTCTTCTATTTCTAAGGTCTTTCGTATCTTTAACAAAAGAACTTTGGTTATACAAGAGTCTATTCATGTTATTTTTAATGAAGTTTCTGGAGTTAAGAAAAATGATTTTGATGATGATCTTAATTTTAATGCTTTGAATTTAAATGAAACCCTTTCTCTATCTAGCAACTTGGATGCATCTTCTTCCAAACAATTCTTACTCAAGGAATGGAAGTATGTAGATGCTCATCCTAAGAAGCTAATCATAGGAGACACATGAAAAGGGGTTCAAACTCGTTCTTCTCTAAAAAATTTTTGTGCCAATGCCACATTTTTTTCTCAAATTGAGCCTAAATACATTGAGGAGATCTTGAAAGATGATTCATGGGTTATCGGAATGCAAGAAGAGTTGAACCAATTTAAGAGAAATGAGGTGTGGAATCTTGTTCCGATGCCAAATGACCATTTAGTTATTGGTACTAAATGGGTCTTTAAAAACAAGCAAGATGAATTTGGTATCATGGTTAGAAACAAAGCTAAATTATGACCAAGGGTTTCAGCCAAGAAGAAAGTATCGATTATAAAGAAACCTTCACTCCTATGGCACGATTAGAAGCCATAAGGATGCTCCTTGCCTTTGCTAGTAGTAATAATTTTAAGTTATTTCAAATGGATGTTAAAAGTATTTTTCTTAATGGCTTTATTTCCAAAAAAGTATATGTTGAATAACCTCCCAGATTTGAGAATGATAATTTTCCTAATCATGTGTTTAAATTGACTAAAGCTCTCTATGAATTGAAACAAGCCCCAAGGGCTTGGTGTGAAAGACTTAGATCTTTTCTTATTCAAAATAATTTTTCTAAAGGCAAGGTCGATACCACATTATTTATTAAAAATTTTATAAATAATTTTCTTATTGTTCAAATATATGTTGATGATATTATCTATGGTTCTACAAATGAATCTTTATGTGAATCGTTTGCCAAGAGTATGAGCCTAGAGTTTGAAATGAGCCTAATGAGAAAACTAACCTTCTTATTAGGCTTACAAATCAAACAACTTAATGATGGTATTTTTATTAGTCAAACAAAATATGTATTAGACTTGCTAAAATGATTTAATATGGATAGTTCAAAGGCTATCAATACTCCTATGAGTACCTCCACTAAGTTAGACATTGACGAAGGTAGAGAAAACTTTGATCAAAAAGCTTATAGGGGTATGATAGGTAGTTTACTATACCTCATCACAACTAGACCAGACATCATATTTAGGGTAAAACTTTGTGCTAGGTTTCAATCTAACTACAAGAAATCTCATTTAAAAGCTATTAAAAGGGATTTTAGATACCTAAAAGGAACTCTTAAACTAGGATTATGGTATCCAAAATATAAAAATTTTGAATTGCTTGGTTATGTCGATGCTGATTTTGTTGGCTGCCAAATAGATAGAAAAAGTACATCTGGAACATTTCATTTTTTAAGACACGCACTTGTCTCTTGGTCTTCTAAGAAACAAAACTCGGTTGTATTATCTACAACTGATGCTGAGTATATTATAGCAGGTGCATGCTGCACTCAAGTTATATGGATGAAAAACACTTTAGAGGATTATGGAATTCACATGAAGAATATACCTATAAAGTGTGATAATACAAGTGCAATATATTTAACGAAAATTCCTATTCAGCACTCTAGAACTAAAAATATTGACATTAGGCATATCATATTAACAATCATGATGTAATCTTAGAATTTATTGACACGAAATATCAATTGGCTAATTTTTTACAAAACCCTTGATTGAGGAATAATTTGATTTTATAAGAAGAGAATTAGGTATGCTAAATTTCTTTAATACATTAGTTCCTCTTTAAATTTTTCTCTAGATTTTCTTATTGAATTCTATTTTACAAGATCATTCACTTGAATCATGGACTTTTGATATGTATAATGAGCCATATGAATTTTTTTTTTTGTATGAATTGTCTCCTCTTATGGTGCAAATTTTCTCCTCTTATAAAAGTAGAACTTATGATGTTTGTGTAAATGAGTGTGTGCACCACATAAAAATCTTGCAAGGTGGAACCACATAATATAAGCACCACTCAGATTTGTACCACACCACAATGCAAGCAGTGCTCACTACCTGTAGGCGGTGGCACCGCCCAGCTGGCGGTAGCATCACTAGTGGTCACGGGTTGTAGGCAGTAGCACTGCCCAGCTGGCGGTGCCACCGCCCATAACCTGCCCTATATAAAGAACAAGCTAGGGCCGATGGTAGAACCGACCCCAACTCATTCTACACCTTTCCAAAGTGCTCCAAACCTCTTGATCCTCTTGCTCTCACTCTAGAAACTCAAAAGAATCCTCATTTTTCTACTAAATCAATGATCAATTTTAAACATCCTTTTGGTGATCACAAGGAGGAAAAATACTAAGGTATTCCCTAAACCAAATTGATTTCCCCTTTGCATTACTTATTCTTGTCTCTTATTTATCTTCATAATTGTAGTCTCCATGACTTATAGAAGATCCTCACGGGACAAAGGGAAGATGGGATTAGATAAAACCTATGACTCTCTACTTTTCGATTGTCATCAACATGCCCTTCAATTTTCAACCATAGAATCTAGAAATGTTCATAAAGGTAAATATGTTGATTTAGAGGAATTAAGTGATTTAGAACCTATTGAATGGTTTGCTAACCTAGATATCCTCCTAATCCTTCAAATATGTGAACCTATCTATCCTAGACGTGTTAGATTGTTCTATAATAATTTGCATGTGGATGAACATGATATGGTCTCCATTTATCTCTTAGGACATCATATACACATTATGAATAGCGTAATTTGCAACCTCATAGGAATTGCAGAGAAAGATAGAGTTTATTATTTTAAAGGACAATGGGATGAAGCATAAGTTGAGACCACTTATTCTGTAGCCTTAGGAACCATCTTCGGTAATCCTAACTTGTCTATTCTTCCAAAAAGCTATGAATATTTACTACCTTTCAACACCAAACTACTTCATCACATCTTGATAAGCATTATAATTCTAAAACAATAACATCATGAAGAAGTTAACCAAATGAAAATAGGAATGATGTATTGGATTATGAAAGGACATGAAAATTGTTTTGGCTACCAAATACAACAAAACATGATTGAACTATCGAAAAAGGATATGATGCTTCAATATGATGGCCTCACCACAAGACTAATCCATGCTTATGACTTAGTTATCCCACCTAACGACGAAGTTATGTAACTAGATAGATTTAATGTCATAAATAGAAACCTACTACGAAGATTAAGGTGTATATTTAGAAATAGGAACTTGAATGGATCGATTTGAACAACATCAAGATCAATTTGAACAATGTCAAGATTAAATTTTAATTGAGTTGCAGTAGATTCATTGACAACTTAATACTTAATACTTAGTAGATTCATTATGATAAGGTATCATGAGCTTAACTTGCTATTTACAATTGATATCTTACCACGGAATGATGAATTATCATCTTGCTAAATTTCATATTTGAAATTCATATCATATTTGAAAATGATGATTGTTTATTATCATTGGACTTGGAAATGGATGTCATGCCTTAACATCAATTTGATTGATAAATACGTAGGATCGTATTAGTAAATCATGATAAGTATCATAATGTGCATGTTGATAAGTTTAAATGAATATGACTTATCGGTTTGATACTTCAATTCAAAGGCTTGAATTCAAGAATGTGTTTTCTCAAGAATGGCATATAGATAGGGGGAGTTAAGGTTAACTCCGTCACCAATTGGTTGTCATCATAAAAAAGAGGGAGATTATTGAATCTCAAATTTTGATGATGAAATCAATTAATAAATTGTTTGATATAATCTATATGTTGATAAAAGTGTGCAGGATTAACTACAATAGCAGTAAGACATAAAGCAAATGCTGTGCTGGAGTCAAGATCGAGATTTCGTTGGAAGTTCGAGAGTTCGTCGGAAGTCCCGACGTTCATCGAAAGTTCTATCATAACCAACCGAGAAGTCTAGGAGCTTGCCAAAGAAGCTCATAGGAACTTACCAAGAAGATCGTCGTGAAGTCCAGGAGCTTGTTGGAAGTCCGTCGGAACATTACTGAGAGATCGTCGGAAGTTCACCGAAAGATCGTCGGAAGCTCGCCGGAAGAACAATTGATGTACCGAAACTAGAATGCTTTGATAAATGTCTTAATTATCATAGTTAGATCGTAAATTGAGTTAGGATTGGGAGGTAATCCCATTAACTCAATTAGGGGCCAACTGGGCCCTTAATAGGGCTAAATTGGGTTGAATTGAACAACACATTCAGCACTTGAATTCACGGTCGACGGTGGCAACACTTGGGACTTAGTCTCCCAGATGTTCTAGGTGGTGGTACCACCCAAACTAGATAGTGGTACTACTAATAGTTAATGCTATCAGGTAATGGTACCACCCCTATCAGGTGGTGGTATCGCTAGAGCTCGGTCTTCGAGCTCTATCAAGCGGTCGTACCACCCAATGTAAGTCTATAGATGATAGTACCACCCAATAATGGCGGTGGTACTGTCAGTACCTCGAAATCAGGAGAAGTGACACTTTTTTGCTCCAATTCAAATGTCATTGGGACCTATAAATACCCTACCCTTTTCTACATGAAAGGGCACGAAAAGTGTTAACACATAATCTTGAATTCTTGTAGTGTTAAAGTGTTGTAAAAGTGATAAAGAGTCCTCCCCTCCCTCTCTTAACTGTGTAACCATCCAAGAAAGAGGAGTGAGGCTTGTAAGGGTTATCTCCTAAACCCGATAAAAGAAGAAAGAGTTGTAAAATGTGGTTGGTCTTCGCCTATTGAAGGAAGGCCGTTAGTGGACACCGGTGACCTCGACAGAGGAGGAATCCGAAGTGGATGTAGGTCACAACGACCGAACTACTCTAAATTCTAGTTTGTATTTCTTTTTGAGCAATTTACATTACTACAATCTTCCTTTACTTTCTCTTATGAATACCTTCAAGTTCAATATCTTTCCGAAACAGATTTAATTGGAATGAGTATTTTCCAAAATCAATGATTTTTTCACTGTACTAATTCACCCCTCCCCCCCCCTTTTATCGATCAAATCTTAACTGGGATGTAGCAAAATCATCGATAACTTGACACTTTTAATAAGTAATTTAATATTTTTGTTTAAGCATTTTGGTTTACCACCACCTGAATAGCTTGTATATTTCTCCTTTCTTTTTGTTGATGACGAAGAAAAACTCAATAGCACCCTAATGTGTTGTACTCTTTGATATGCTATACTCCTTATCCTTATACTCTATGAGGTACTTTTTAACATTATGTGCTTTTCAATATTACGATGCACTTCTTGATGATATTATGATGTATGCAACACTCTAAGAATTAGGTATATTAAATCTTCCGAATGCATGAGTTCCTTTTATACCTTTATGAATTTCTCAGCTTTTGAAAATTAAGTTTTTTTCTTTTTATCGAGATAATTTCCTATCACCTTCTTGAAGTTTTATTCATGGATTTTTAATCATTCATTTGATGATCTTTTCCTATGAATTCTTCCTCTCTCTACTCACGAAAGAAGAGTTTTTATTCATGGACTTTTGGTATACTTGATCTTTTATGTGATGATCATTTCCTATAAATTCTTCTTCCTTCTATTTATAAGAATAGAGATTTGATTTATGAATTTTTAGTATGCACATTTTGATCTTTTATGTGATGAATCCTTTCTCTTTCTATTTACGAAAGTAGAAGTTTGATTCATAGACTTTCGATTCTTATAACTGGATTTTTCTTGTAATGAATGAATTTCTCTTTTCTTCTTCTTCTTCTTCTTCTTCTTCTTCTTCTTCTTTTTATGACAAAAGGGAGAAAGAAACTAGCTAGTATCTCAAGAAAAGCAAAAATGCTAGCTTGTACATCTCAAAAAAATCAAAATTGCTTGCATATTTAAAGAGAAGAGCTAGCTTGCCCATTTCAAGAAGCAAAAGTGGTTTATCTTGGAAAGTTTTTGCTTAACTTCATATTTCACAAATTTGCTAGCTTGCATAAAATGGTGTAAAACTTACTTGCATATAAGATCATAAGGTTTTATCATGGAAGAAAAGGGAGAAAAGGGAATATGATCACTTCGAGGGGATCGACCTCCTTTAGTTTGTCCATAGACTAGAATAACATTTTATTGATTGATTGATTGCCAAAAAGAAAGGGTTACATCAGTATTTATAGAGTTCCACCTAGAGTCCACTAGGACTTGGACTCTTAATAATAAATAAATATTAAATAAATCTCTACCTGACTCTAGTTGAAATAAATAGACTTAATAAACAACTGAACTAAATAAACTCAATAAATATTATTCAAAAGCTTAGAAAAAGGGTCCTAACAATTCCTCCCTCTTCAAATCAGCCTTGTCCTCAAGACTAAGCAGTATTAAACTTGGGGAGCTTCTCTTTCAGCACTTTAGTCATAGGTTATCTGCAATGCATCACAACCTATTGATCAAGTAAGTATGGTCTCCACTTTTGATAGTGTAAGCAATAGGTCGGTCTTTTAGTATAGTAATCGTTGCAAGAAACTCCTGGCCCTGTATAATCAATTTTATCTTTGAACATTTGCTATCACAAGTTAAAATTCATCCATCGGTGATCTTTACTTCGAATCTGTTATAGCCTTTAATGTGGTAAGTTAATCGGGCTGCAACTTTCCTATTTATAAAATTATTAGTGCTACACATATAAATCAAAACAGTGACAAGCTGATGCTTCAAAGTTCCTTCGATTTTCATAGTTTGTGGGTTAGCGTAGCTGGCCTATGCATGCACTGTATGTGTGATGGCTTCAATATCTTCATTAGTTTCGACACCTTTATAATCGGAATCCAACTCTTCTGCTTCTGGTTCCTCATCGATCGACTCAATCATCAAAAAAATTTCCTATTTGCATCGGTGCTCCTTACTCCACTTTTCATCATAGTATAAACCCTTTGCTGATCTTTCCTTGAGTTCTTCTTGGGTTAGTCTTCGGGTGTTAGGGTTTTGGTTGGGAATAGATTGGGCGGGTAACTTATCGATCATCTGGTTGATGTCACTTCTATTTCCATGATTTTTCCTGTTGATTTTTTCCTCATGTAAACTTATAAATGATATTGCAGCGATCATAGTGCAAGGTTGACGAGCTTTAACTTCACACCAGATATCTGGATTAGGTCCTCCAATTAATATTCTCACCAATTATCATTCAGACTAATCCCTAGCTTGATTTGACAATCGTTTAAATCTGTTCTGATATTCTAACACTGTAGAAGTCTGACAAATTTTGGTGAGCTATCCATCAACCTTCATGTGTGAGTAGTTTGTGTCACAATCTTGAGGCCCTTTTCCTGTATTTTCATATCTATGCAACATAGAACTTAAGCCCCTATCTTGTTGAAATTTACTAAGGCTCTCCGGTAGGCTCTTTTTCAAATTATTAAGTATTTCTTGTAGCCGATTCTCAATTTTGATGTCCAATGCTTCCATTTGTGCATTCACTGAGTTATCGGTAGCCATTACGTAATACTGCAAATCTGTAATCCCCAATTCTTGTTTCTGATATTTGGTCAAGCGCATCAGCACTGTCGATGCGAAGTTGCTGAGAAGGTGGATACCGATGGCAGTGTTGTGGTCGTTGCGTTGGAGGAAGAGTTACTGCCCTGTTTCTGTCACTGCATGGGGTGAGAGTGCTAGGGGCTAGAAGGCGACTGTATCGGTGTGGCTACAGTTGCTATGACCTAAGGGGGCAATCGCTGAGCAGCAGGGTTGAGGCTATGGTGATGGCAACCTATGGTTGTAGTAGAAGATGCTAAGCAACAGGGAGGCAGCATTAAAGTGGACAGGGTTGAGAAGAGGAATCAGTGGTGCATGCACAGCTGGAGTTGAGGCAGGGCAGCATACTTGCTGCGGTTGCTACATGAGCTGCTAGAGGGTGGCTGCTGTAGAACAAGGGGTTGGTCATTAGTCGGGAGTAGCGACGGTGGTGGTTGTTGGCCAAGAATTGCGGTGATTGGTGGCTGCGGCAGAAAATGCAAAGTTGCTCTGTTTTGGTCGTCGCGAGGAGGGGAGGTTAAGCGGCTACAACTATGACTTTGACCCAAGAGGAGGCAGGCACTAGTGGAGAAGGAGGCAGCGAGAGACATGGCTGGGAGATGTTGGCTGGGAGTAGCAGTGGCAATGGTTGCAATCGACGGCTGCGGCAGTAGAGGGTGCCACTGTTTTTGTTGTTGTGTGCATCGGTGGTTGCTACGTGCTCTGTTTTTATCACACCATAGAAGGAGTTGGCTAGAAGAGCTAGGAGGTGGCAATGGTGGTGCGGCTGGGGGTAGCATCGCCAAGGGCTCGCCATTGTGGTAGCTACGATAGTGCAGATGGAAGGCAGCATTGCTTTGTCTCTATCACATTGCGGAAGGAGGCGCTGGTGACGCCGAGGGATTGCATACAGTTGAGGAAACAACAATGGCTATGGCAGTCATGGTTTCCTTGTTTTGATCACCATGAGGAGGGATGGTTGAGCGACTACAATTGCAACCCAAGGGGAGGCAGTGATGTGGGTGTGGTTGGGGCAGTGTCACCGACGGTAGAAGCAACGAGGGGGTTGGTCCACTGGCTGAGAAATAACGGCCACAACCCTTCTCGCTCGAGCAAGGTGGAGCAGCAAGGAGGGAAGGTTGTTGGCCGGGGAGCAGCGGCAATGGTGGTCGCTGGCCGGAATGTAACGTCCGCAGTGGGGCTAGCCAAAAGCAAGGGAGGCAGGGGCCCCTTTTGACCAGATGGGCTTCAGAGGGGAGAAGATATGGTTGTGTCGGTTATGGCACAATGAGTAGGGGAGGTTTCTGGCTGGAGAGCAACGACGACAATGGTTGAGCGACCAAGTAGTGGCAATGGTGGAGAAGGAGGAGTCGGAAGTGTCACGGTTGGGAACAAGGGCAACTGGTGAGTTGCCCTGTTTCTATCACTACGAATGTAGAGCCAGGGGGACCGGCGCTTGGGAGGCAAGCGACGGTCATCACACGATGGTTGGCAATGGTGGTGGCTTGGCAATGAAGTACAGGGATGGCGTTGAAGTGGCCGGGAAGTAGTGGCGGTGGTGGAGACAACCAGCGCCTGCGACAATAGAGGGACTGACGGTTGCTCTGTTTCTATTGCCCCATAGAAACAGTGATGCTGACGGATCACGCGGCCGAAGCTGCAACCAAGGGAAGGCAGCAATGGTGGTGTGGCTCGGGTAGTGTCTCCGATGGTAGAAGTAGCAATGGGTGGTCCACTAGTTGGGAAGCAACCGACGGTGATCGAGCGACGATGAGCGACCGGGGTGCAGCGGTAGCGATGGAGTCACCAACAATCTAAGGGAGAAAGAGGAGATGATAATTTAGATTAGATCGAGAGATGGAAGGGACGGGGGTGGCGCTGCCAAGACCACGGAAACCAGCTCTACCGGACTATTGGAGCAAGTAGAAGCATCGACGATTGTCATCGCTTAGCCGGAGAGCAACAGTGGTGGGTGGGCTGGCCGGAAGCAAGGTAAGCAGGCTACAGCTTCTTCTTCTTCTTTCTCTCTCTCTCTCTTTTTTTCGGATGATAATGACAGCGAGAACACCGAGGATCGCTGCTTTGATACCAAATGATAAGACCCTAAGATTTTATCATGGAATAAAGGAGAGAAAAGAGAATGATCACTTCGAGGGGATCGACCTCTTAGGGTTTATCTATAGACTAGAATAACATTTCATTGATTGATTGATTACCGAAAAGAAAGGGTTACATCACTATTTATAGAGTTCCACCTAGAGTCCACCAGGACTTGGACTAATAATAATAAATAAATATTAAATAAACCTCTACCTTACTCTAACTGAACTAAATAGACTCAATAAATAACTGAACTAAATAGATTCAGTAAACATTATTCAAAAGCTTAGAAAAAGGATCCTAACACTTGCATAGTTCAAATACTTGTTGAATGTTTCTTCTTTTTGTTGATAACAAAGGGGAGAAATGATGAATGTTTGGAATCATGCCAAAATGATGTTGAATTTGGCATCATGCATGAAGTGATAAATTTAAAAAAAAAATACTTTAGTATGATATATGTTATGCCTAAAATTATTGAAAATATGAATGCTTTGCTTTGTTTTGCCAAAATGATTGAAAATATGAATGCTTTAGTATCATCTAGGTTATGCCCAAAGTGATGTTGATTTGTTATCATGCATGAAGTGATGAAATTGTACATGTTACACTTTCATGACTTGAAACTATGGTGATGCAAAATATATGAAATTTTAATATATTACATTTGATCACTATCATTGAAATTATTTTACTTGAATTCATAGGTTATGATTCCTTTTGAATTCAAGTTTGTCTTATCTCAATATGACATATAAATAGGAGGAGTTAAGGTTAACTCCATCATCAATTAGTTGTTATCATAAAAAAGGGAGAGATTATTGAATCTCGAATTTTGATGATGAAATCAATTGATGAATTAATGATATAATCCATGCAATGAGATAAGTGATGCATAACTAACTACGATCATGAAAAAGGAAAAACATTTAAAGAAAAATCGAATGTTGGGCCGGAGTCAATGATCGGGCATCGGGCTAAATGAATAGGGGATATACCGAAGGATCAGAGGTTGTAGTGAAAGCTCGTCGGAAGTTCATTGGGAGTTCGCTAAAAGCTCGCCGGAAGCTTATCGGGAATTCACCGAAAGCTTGCTGGGAATTTGTCAAAAGCTCGCCGAAAGATAGTTGGGAGTTCATCGAAAGTTCACCGAAGAGTTCAGTTGAACAATTGACATACTGAACAACTTAGATTGCTTATATCATAATTGTTTTAGTCTTAACAATCGTAGTTAGGACTTTAATTTGAGTTAGTTTTGAGAGAACTCCTACTAACTCAATTAGGGGCCAACTAGGCCCAAAACAGGGTTGAATTAAGCCAGTTGGATGGCCCATTTAGTCACTTGGAGCCACATCAAGCAATGCCACCGCTTAGACTGGGCGATGGAACCACTTGAGGCTCGGCCTCCCAAGTGGTTTGGGCGATGATACCGCTCAAACTGGACGATGGTACCACTCAGACTGGGTGGTGGTAGCATTGATAGTTAATGCTACTAGGCAATGGTACCGTTAGAGCCCAGTCTCCAAGGCGCTATTAAGCAATGGTACCACCTAGACTAGGCGGTAGTATAACCTAGTGTCAATCTATAGGCGATGGTACCGCTAGTACCCCAAAAACCCAGGATGAGACACTTTTTGGCTCTATTTTTAAAGCCACTAGGGCCTATAAATTTCTCACTCTTTCTTGCAAAAAAGAGCACGAAAGTGTGAACAAAAGTCTTAAGATTTTGGGTTATAAAAGTATTGAAAAAGTGTTAAGTATCCTCCTCTTCCTTCTTTAGCTTTGTGATCATTCTAAGAGATGTGTAAGGCTTATAAATGTTCTCCTAAACTTGTGAAAAGGAGAAAGAGTTGCAAGAGGGTAGTTGGTATTCACCCATTGAAGAAAAACTATTAGCGTATACTCGTGGCCTCGATAGAAGAGGAATCAAGAGTAGACGTAGGTCACAACAACTGAACCACTATAAATTTGGTGTGCACTCTGTTTCTACTCTTCATTACTATTGTTCTCTGTTTTAATTTCTTATTACATTTACTTCAAGTGAAGCACACTTTCGATATTATTTTCGATACAGGATTTACTAAAATGGTTTTTCTAAATCATTGACATTTTTATCATAAGCACTAATTTATCCCCCCTCTTAGTATCGATTTTGATCCTAATGTGTCTAAGAGAAAGCGAGATAAGATAAATGATAAACACATGTGGCATTGTAGGCTAGGTCATATTAATGAAAGAAGAATTCAAAGGTTACTAAAGAATAGATACGTAGATCTTTTGATTATGAATAATATGCAACCTACGAGTCTTAACTTCAAGAGAAATTGATGAACTTTCCATTTAGTGGAACTGAAGAGAGAGTCATTGAGTTGCTAGGACTCATACATACTAATATATGTGATTCTATGTCGACTCAGGCTATCGGTGGTTATTCATACTCCATTGAGGCCACCAGCATCTACTATCGATCTTCCTTCAATGAGCAAAAACCAACTACCCTCTTACAACACTTTCTCCTTTTTATAGGTTTAGGAGATAACCATTACATGTCACTCTTTTATAAGTAATCCCTCACACATCTCCCTTAGGACTAACTCTAAACACTAGGAGGAGGGAACTCAAAGTTTTGACAAAGTTTACTCAGTTTTTTTCTCAAGAATTATAGCTCCTTTCTTGCTGCCCAAGTGGGGTATTTATATGCCCCAAATGATTTTAAAAATGGAGCCAAAAATTTAAATTTTTGAGTCTTCCGAATACGAGCAGTACCACCGCTTACAGTATGACACTAGGTAGTACTACCACCTGACACATTGTCACTAGGTGGTACCACTGCCTAGTCTAGTGGTGCCACTGCCTGATAGCCTCAAATACCGGGTTTTTTAAGTTTTCTAACTCACAAGTAGTTCCACCGCCTCACCTAACTTTTGGGTCATTGAATAGGCCTCCCAATAAGCCCAAATCAGTCCCAATTAAGACCCAATTGGCCTCTAACTAAGTTAGCATGATTACACCAAAATATAACTCAATTAGCTCCCTAAAATATTTTGATCTTAGACAAATGATTACAAAGCATGAATTCTTTGTCCAACATGTCATTAGTTCATCTAACGCTTCGTTTGATCCTTCGGCGCACCGTCCTCTCCTTCAGTGTATTGTTCAATCGGCATGTTGACTTCTACAACTTCTAATCTCCTTGGCATAATATTTTATCCTTCAACTCAATGCCCGAATTCACGGCACAAAGCCTTCTGCTAACACATTGATTGATCCTCCGGCATGATGTCGAATCTTCTAACATATTCACTCTGGCCCAACATTTGATTCCTCCTACTTTAATCAATTTGCCTCTCCTTTATCGAAGCTAGTTCTACGTCACTCAAAATGCAAATTAGATCATAAACTCATCAATTGATTTCATCATCAAAATCCAAGATTCAACAATCTCTCCCTTTTATATGGTGACAACCAATTGATGATGGAGTTTAACCTAAACTTCCCCTATCAATATGTCATATTAATAGAAACTTTGAATTCAGAAAATCATGACTATTTTAAAATATAAAAGTACATCATACTATGCATGATTCAACTCATCATCATATATTATCCCACTTTATCATCAAAAAAAAGGAGAAATTCATCTTACAAGTTTTTGAGATATGAAGTTTTACAACATACAAGCTAGCAAAAATTTTGAGTTTTGTAAGTTCGTAAATTTTGCTTTTTGAGATGTGCAAGTTAACATGTTTACTTTTCTTTATGATGTTCAAACTAGCAAGTTTTTTAAAATCTATGTGAGATAGTAAATAGCAAGTTTAGAATATGCAAGCTAGCAAGTTTTTCACATATGAAAGTTAGCAAAATTTTTGCATCTTTTAATATGAGCAAGCTAGTAAGTTTTTCTTCCTTTTGCAATGTGTAAGTTTTCAAATTTTGCATCTTGAGCTAATAATTATTTCCCCCCATTTATCATTATTAAAAAGAAGGGAAGAATACAATGTAGTAATTATTTTTCCTTTACATCAATTTTCATATCATGACAAAGATAAATAAAAAAGAAAAATTTGCATCAATATTTCAATTATAAAAAATGAAAGATCAATTCATGAATACTAAGAGATCATGTGTCATTTTTGACAAATCTCTTATTTGGTAAATAGAAGGAATGATAGGAAATTATCTTGATTCAAAATGAAAAAAATTTAAGTCATAAATAATCGAGTAATTAAGATACTGATCAAAATATATATAAGAAGAATCGATCTTTCAAGCTAGCACTTTTTGGTTCTCTTTTGCAATATGAAAGCTAACAATTTCCTTCTTCTTTTACAACAATGATTCAATCATATCATGAGATATACAAATCATAAATACAAGAAAATTATACATAATAAAATTCAAATTATAAACATCAATAAGTCTATGATATATCATAGTTAATTGGAATACATCCCCCATTTTTAGTGAATACCAAGAAAATTGTAGGAGGATAATTTTTGAAAAATCTTAATTTATAATAAATCTCAATTTATCAAGTGAAAGAAACAAGATTCATTTGGATAAATCTCTTCTTTAGCAAAAGGAAAAATCTTGATTCATAGAAAACTTTAAGTTGTAATAAAAAAATAATCATGATTCGTTTGGATAAATGTTCTCTTAAAAGAGTGAATCATACGAGAATCAAAAACAATATTTCATATAAAATACATCTCATGTCGTAAACATCGACAAATGATTCGATTGGATATATCACCTC
Source organism: Musa schizocarpa (assembly GCA_900464855.2). Lineage (NCBI taxonomy): Eukaryota > Viridiplantae > Streptophyta > Magnoliopsida > Zingiberales > Musaceae > Musa > Musa schizocarpa. The sequence goes on from LS990915.1 coordinate 32,367,369, forward strand.
TTTATTAAAATGAATCATACTAAAAGAAATTTAAAATCATCATCAAAATCAGTTTTCAAAAAAATCAATAAAAGCAACGTAGATAGATTCCTAAAAGATTAAAAATAACTTCAGTTTTTTTAGTTCCAAACTTTATGATTGATTTCATACTCTAGTCTTTCATACAAAGGCCATGCATCATCATTTAAAATCGAAAAGCAATATGGAAATCATCAAGGTACATATTCTTGTTTCTTAAAACATACATAGAATTAATCTTATTATGTGTACAAGCATTAGATTTAAATATAGTATTTTGTTTCTTTATCATAAAACATGTAATTTTCATGATCATTTTCTTTATAATTTCTATATAATTTTTCTAAACTAATTTAAAAACAACTTATGAAATGCATCAAGTGATTTCAAAATAAGGTAAAGGAGTTTTGGTTGAGTCACTTACCTCGTTGTTGAAAGCTACCAAAGCATGGTTTGCAACCTCACCTTCGGATGAACTCATTTCGCCCCAAATCGCCTTGAATACTTTCTTCTTCTTATGTAGCTTCTTCTTCATTTACGAACATTCATTTTTGAAGTGCCTCGGCCGATTGCATCTATAGTAAGTTTTTGTTTTCTTTTCAAGTTCATTTTTATTCTTTGATTCTTATTTTAAGAACTTTTTAAATTTTCTTGTTAGGAGTTATAAGTCATTATCATCATCAATTGAGTTATCACTAAAGTGGTATTCTATTGTTCGAAGTGTCAAATCCTTCCTATTCTCTGGAAGGTTGTTCTCAAGTTCATCATGTGCATTGCATATCATTTCGTAGGTCATTAAAGACTCGATAAGTTCTTCAAGCAAAAAGTTGTTCAAGTCCTTAACTTCTTGAATTGTAGTTACTTTAGGATCCCAACTATTTAGAAGGGATTTTAATATCTTTTTAACAAGTTCAAAATTAGGAAAACTTTTACCAAGTTCTTTTGGACCATTGACAACATCCGTAAACTGGGTGTACATATCTCCAATTGTCTTATTTTGTTTCATATAAAATAACTCAAAATCATGCATCATAATATATATTTTAGAATCTTTAACTCTACTATTGTCTTCGTGTGTGATTTCAAGAGTGTACCAAATATTATGCGTAGTTTCGCAAATAAAAACCTGATTAAATTTATTTTTATCTAGAGTACAAAACAAAGCGTTCATCGCTTTAGCATTAAAAAAAAATTAGTGCTTACGTAAAAATTACGATTGTGATTCCAAATCTTTTCGAGTTTATAAAAAAAATGTAATGAAGAAATCATATCGAGAAGATGTCGACTTGAAGTAAAAAAAACAATGCTGAGTACAACTAAGTAATGAAAGAAAGCAGTAAGGAAATAACACACCAAATCTATAGTGGTTTGATCGTCATGACCTACATCCACTCTTGATTCCTCCTCCGTTGAGGCCACTATCATCCACTATCGATCTTCCTTCAATGGGCGAAGACCAATTACCCTCTTACAATACTTTCTCCTTTTCATAGGTTTAGCAGATAACCTTTATATGTCACTCTTTTACAAGTAGTTCCTCATACAACTCCCTTAAGACTAACTCTAAACACCATGAGGAGGGAACTCAAAGTTTTGGTAGATTTACTCAGTTTTTTTCTTAAGAATTCTTGCTCCTTTCTTGCTACCCAAGTGGAGTATTTAGGCACCAAATGGTTTCAAAAATGGAGCCAAAAATTTAATTTTTTGGGTCTTCTAGGTATAGGCGGTACCACCGCCTACACTAGGCAGTACCATTGCCAACAGCTTGACACTGGGCGGTAACACCTCCTAGTCTGGCGGTAACACTGCTTGATGCTAGTCATAGGTGCCTAGCAAGCCAATCACATGAGTGATGACACGTGTGACTTGACACGAAATCTTTCTGCTTATTATATTTTGGCATTTATCACTTTATATTGACTATTGCATATATGCATGTATATATATTGTGATGTCCTTGGATCTATGTAATAGAAATCGGATCGTGATGAGATCACGATAATGAGACGATTCACCTTTAAACACAGATCCTAAACAATCCCAATCATAGGTTACTCTAGAGGGATATCGAGATAACCAGATAGACTAGTGTGCTATATATTCGTCCATATGATGGATGCAGCTAGTCTCATAGTTGCTCATGTGGAGACACTAGGGATATAGTATAGGTACTCATTAGAGAATGAGTTCACTTATTGATCCGCTTACGGAATGCTAGATGGTTGATGATGCCTTATTATTAGACAGTGATTTCGTAGTCCCAATGGTGAATTTGGTCCTTAGACTTGAGATACTAAGGATGTCATGTATGAGTGCTCCATTCTTAGATACTTGACTTATAGGTTTAGATGTCCCAAATCTAGTACAGTCGGTCATTGGGAGTGGTAGTCAACCTTACGAGGGCTATTAAGTGTTGATAGAGGATCATCCACTTTCAGCGTCATCAGAGGAATATCCCATGTGTTCTTGCTCAGACAAATCCTTAGCTAGGGTCATTCAGATTGAGAGAGAAAATGTTCTTCGAGAGAATCCGATTAGAGCGAGACTCGAGTAGAAACTATATGGGTCTGACAATACCATTCCCAATATACAGTCTCTAGGATATTAGATAGATGAGGAACTATAGGTACACGGTAACTGAGGACAGACAGGTCTAATAGATCGTATTCTCCTATATCGTTTGAGGACTACGGCGTAGTGGCCTAGTACTTCCGTAGTCGATAAGTCGAGTGAATTATTATGGAGATAATAATTCACTAAGCCAGAAGGAGTTCTGATAGGTATAACTCATGGCCAGCTCGATATTAGGCCTAGAGGGTCACACACATATGGTAGGCATTACGATGAGTAGAGGTTCAGATATAAGATATCCGTCGGAGCCCCTGAATTATTGGATATCCAATAAGCCCCTTAATTATTAGATCCAATGGATAAGTTCCAATAAGAGCCCATAAGAGATTATTTGATAGAGATCCACTAATCTAAGAGGCTTGGGAAGTTGGATGCAAATCTAATACCCACTAGAGCCTTTGCTTGCCTCTCCTATTCTCCTACCCGTCTCCACCTCAGAGTAGGTCTGGAGTTTTTAGGAGCATCGTCGCAGACCTGCTATATGGATCACCGCTAAAGAGGAGGATGCTTGAACTCCTTCACCCTCTCCGAGAGATCTGCAAGGAAACAGGGATATACGATCTCCCTGTATAACACAATCTACTCTATAAGCAGTTTTAAGTTGCGCAGATTTTTGTGCACCAATCTTCGCACGACAACGAACATCTTTTTGGGAATAGGGGATTTTGTTTTTTGTTCTTCCGCTACGCATGTGATGTCACTCGCAAGATTTCCCAACAATGGTAACAAAGCTAGGTTGTTCGTACGATAAATTAGTTTTGAACTGCGTGTGTTGTGTTTTAGAGAAATTTTTTACGTCAAAATCATTTACGTAAAAGTTGCTGCCCTCGATCTACATGCCTGCAACCACCTGCAGCGGTAGCTGCAGCCAGGCAGCACAGCGCCGACGCATGCGAAAGCACTATACGTGCACAACAGCCGGCCGGTGGCCTGCTTGCAATAGGCTTACGGCCGACGGGGCTAGCAGCCCGCTGGCAAAGGCACCTGCGACCGCTGCACCCACGGGGAGAGGTGCCGCGGGGCAGCGGCGCCTGCGATCGCTTCTCCCGCTGGGTGAGGCACCGCAGGGCAGCGGCGCTTGCGGCCACTGCTCCCGCGGGCAAAACCCGCACCCCCACCCCCGTAGGGGCGGCCGTTCGACGGGGCAGCACCGCCTACGAGCGCTGCCCCACGAGCAGAATCGCCCGCGGAGGCAACGGCGCCCACCTGCGGGTGTAGCGCCGCTAGCGGGCGTGTCGCCCACAGGCGAGGGTAGCGCCCCCGCCCTCCGTCGCACGGCCTGCCGCCGGAAGGGTGGCGACGGCGGCGGTTGTAATAGTAGGGGAGAAAGGGATTAGGGCATTCTTGGACAAAAGATAGTTTTATCCTTTTGTCCAAATTATGGAAATGCCCCTCACAATTCAAGAAATTCCTTACATATCCCTGATTAAAAAATATTAATTAATTAAAAGGTTAAATTGATTATTATTTTTATTATTAACTAGTAGTCTCATATAATGATGATTTATACATGTGATGTATAATGTGTGGACGGATGATCATGGACCATATGATTTGTGTATTTTTTATTATTATTATTGGGGCTTACGAGCCTCCATTATATTTCTCATTTATTGTCGAGTCTGCGTGCCTATGATTAAGTTGTAATCTAATGAGGAGGCGCAGTGGAAGCATAGAAGCAATAGCGGGACCCACAAGACGGATTATCATGATGCATATAGATGTGTCGAGATGTCAATGAAACCGACGAAGACGAGATGGATGATCACAGGGCATGGAGATGCACTATTGCTCACATAGAACTTGATGTGAGTGATTAGGCCTACTGGCTCGGGCCTGATCACATTAGGCTATAGTTCATGATCATTTTGTGTGATTTCTTGTACACCTACTAGATATACTAGATATATATACATATTTGAATGCGATGTAGATATATATTAAATATATATATATATGTGACATTTCATATTAAGAGACCAAATCATAGAAACCCCTCTCTCAAATATATTAAGTTAGTAAACATGAGGCAATTAGATTGACCCATGTGACCTTCCATCATTATAGATAGGGACCGATTCCCGATATAGGTTGAGTTGGTCGAGTCCCTCGAGGCTCACCTATATCGCGATTCGCAATCTTACCTATGACATAGAGATGTCACCAATGACCTGAGGACATGGTATGTTTGGTCGAGTCTCTCGAGGGTATATCATCGAATCAAACTCATCTTGTAACAATGGTGTTGACTTAACCGAGAATCATGGTTGGTCGAGTCCCTCGAGACCATGGTGATTAGGAGGTCGAATAGGACAAGAATCACAAGGAATTGTGATTGGCAAGAGTTTCCTACCTTTTGGACTTAGTGTGATTGGTCTAGTCCCTCGAGGTTACACTAAGACGCTGATTATATCTTGATCCCCATTAGAAGCCTATTAGAGACTTCCGTTTCATGTGCTGTGGGTGTCGCGTGACTCTCTAGTAAAATAGTAGGAGCATATTAAGATAGAAGTCCATATCTTGATAATTTATTTTTTTATAAAATCTGCATATTATTTATTTTTGTTGTATCTTTATTTTTAGAAAATCAAATCGCTTACGTGACATACTTATGTCAACCGCCTCACTGGTCCAAATTATACGGATTGGCTCCGCAACTTAAGAATTATTCTCATGACAGAGAAAATCGCGTACATCCTTAATACAGTGATGTATATGCCCAAGGAAGGGGCAAGCGAGGATGAGATCGCTCGTTATGTGAAGTACATTGATTATTCCACTCTTGCTCAGCGTTATATATTGGGCTCTATGACTCCTGAATTACAGAGATAACATGATAAGATGGATGCTTGATCCATTCTCCTACATATCCACAAACTATTTGAGGAACAGGGAAAGACTCAACAATATGAGATATCCAAGAGCCTCTTCCACGCTAGGATGACTAAGGGGACACCGGTTCAGAACCATGTTCTAAAGATGATTAAGTGGATAGAGAAACTCACGGGTCTAGGAATAGTCCTAGAGGATAACTTATATGTGAACATTGTGCTTCAGTCCCTACCAAATTCGTTTTCAAAGTTCATAATAAATTTTAATATAAACAAGATTGAGGTGACTCTCCCAAAGCTCGTCAATATGTTAAGGTAGAGAGTACTATCAAAAAGGAGAAGCTAGTTCTCTACACTAGTGAGATCAGAAAGAAAAATAAAGCAGAAAAGTCCCTTAAGAAGGGCAAGGGCAAATTAGATAAAGCAAAGTTTGCTAAGAAAGACCCGGCAAAGGACAAAGGCCAATGCTCCCACTGTGGCAAAGATGGGCACTGGAAGAGGAACTGCAAAGAGTATCTTGCAGGGAGGGCAAAATAGAAGCTTAGAGAAGCTTCAGGTACATTCATGGTCAATCTCCACTTGTTAGATTTTTGTGATAGTGCATTGGTATTGGATACCGTATTGCTTATCACATCTGCAATTTGTTGTAGATTCTGGAAAAGCCGAGGAGAATGGCGAGAGGAATATTGCATAATGGTTTGTTTATGCTAAACACTACTCCACATATCATGAATGTAGGTGTGTCCAAAAGGAAATTAGATGAGGTAAACAGTGCATACTTATGGCATTGTAGGCTAGGTCACATTCATGGGGGAGGGATTCAAAAGTTGCTAACGGATGGATATCTAGATCCATTCGACTATAAGTCATATGCAACTTGTCAACTTTGCCTTAGTGAAAAACTAACCAACTCTTCATTTAGTGGAATTGGAGAGAGAGTCACTGAGTTGTTGGAACTCATATATAATGATGTATGTGGACCCATGTCAACTCATGCCATTGGTGGTTACTCTTACTTTATTACCTATACTGATGATTTCTCAAGGTATGGATATGTGTACTTAATGAAGTAAAAGTCCGAGACCTTTGAGAAATTCAGAGAGTATAAGAATGAAGTGGAGAACCAGACTGGAAAGAGTATCAAGACTCTTCGATCAAATTGAGGAGGTGAGTAAGTACAGAGTTTACCTAGTTTCTCAAGGACCATAGGATTCTATCTCAATAGACACCTCCTTATACACCTCAGCTCAATGGTGTATTTGAAATAAGGAATCGTATGCTGTTAGATATGGTACAGTCCATAATGAGTTTCATTGACCTACCCATCTCATTCTAGGGATATGCCCTAAAGATCGTAACTTACCTTCTAAAAAGAGTTTCAACTAAGTCGATAGTATCTACACCATATGAGATATAGAAAGGGAAGAAACTCGATCTTAAGGTTGTTAAGATTTGAGGCTGCCCTACCGACGTTAAAAGATATAACCCCGATAAGTTGGAATTGAGGACAGAGTGGTGTAAGTTCATGGGATACCCCAAGGAAACTTATGGGTATTATTTCTATCATCTCAAGGACCAAAAGGTCTTTGTAGCCAAGAGAGCAATGTTCCTTGAGAAGGAACATATTCTTGGTGGAGACAGTGGGAGAATGATAGAGTTGAGCGTAGTTGGAGAACCTAGCTCAAGCACCTCTCTATAGCTCGAGTATGTTCAAGTACCTAATACATAAGTTCTAACTTTACATAGGTTCGGCAGAGTATCCCATCCTCCTGAGAGATATATGAGACATATTAGAGGATAGGATGTTGAGGATATTGATCCTTAGACCTACGAGGAGGCTATTATGAGTATAGACTCCGGGAAGTGGTAAGAAGCCATGAATTCTGAGATGAATTCTATATACTCCAACAAGGTTTGGAACCTAGTTGATGCGCCCAAAGGTATTGTATCCATCGATTGTAAGTGGATCTTTAAGAAAAAGATCGAAGTAGATAGAAAGGTAGATACCTATAAAGCAAGGCTAGTGGCTAAGGGGTATCATCAAAGGTAAGGTGTTGACTATAACGAAACCTTCTCACCCGTAGCAATGCTAAAATCCATCTGAATTCTATTGGCTATTGCAGCACACTATGATTATGAGATCTGGTAGATGGATATGAAAACTGCATTCCTTAATAGGAACCTCGAGGAGGAGGTGTATATGATGCAACCCGAGGGATTCGTGTCCAAGGACTACACAGATAAGGTGTGCAGGTTGCTTAGATCCATTTATGGACTAAAGTAAACTTCCCGAAGTTGGAACATAAGATTTGATGAGGCAATCAGATCTTATGACTTCGTTAAGGACGAAGATGAGCCCTGTGTATACAGGAAGGTAAGTGGGAGCGCTATCACCTTTTTGGTGTCATATGTGGATGACATCCTGATCATTGAGAATGATGTAGGAATGCTATCCACAGTAAAGACTTGGTTATCTAGACACTTCTCCATGAAGGACTTAGGGGAAGCATCCTATATCTTGGAGATACAGATCTATAGAGATAGATCTAATAGGATGTTTAATTTGTCCCAGTCCAGGTACATAGAAACCATTATCAAAAGGTTTGGCATGAAAATTCCAAGAGAAGTCTCATATCGATGAGACATGGGATATTGCTTTCTAGGAGTATGTCCCCAAAGACTCTTGAAGAAAGGGCGAATATGGATAGGATACCCTATGCATCAGCAATAGGGTCTATCATATATGTCATGCTATATACCAAGCTTGATATAGTGTATGCTCGAAGTGTCATGAGTAGGTATCAGGCGGATCTAGGCTTGGAGCATTGGAAAGTAGTAAAGTGTATTCTTAAGTACTTAAGAAGGACTAAGGATCTTTTACTAGTATATAGAGGTAGTAGCCTTAGGGTTGAAGGCTAAACGGACTCGAGTTTTCAGCCTGATGTTGATGATAGCAAGTCGAATTTAGGGTATGTGTACACCTGAATGTAGAAGTAGTATGCTGGAAGAGTTCCAAACAAGATACTACTGCTGACTCGACCATAGAGACAGAGTATATTACTATAGCAAATGCAGCAAAGGAGGGAGTCTAGATGAAAAAGTTTATCATAGATCTAGAAGTTTGGCCAACTAACGAGAAGCTGATTTCTTATATTGTGATAACTATGGGGTGATTACTCAAATAAGGGAACTCGGGTCTCATCAGAAGTGTTCTAAGGAGTTTCCAACGTCTTAGAGAGATCATGACCTAAGGAGATATAGTAGTGGAAAGAGTTCCATCTGAAGATAGCATTGCAGATCCACTGACAAAGCCATTGTCTCATATTGTCTTTGAGCGTTATAGGGGTCTGATGGGGATCAGACACATAAGTAATTGGCTTTAGGTCAATGGGAGATTGCTAGTTATAGGTGCCCAACAAGCCAAACATGTGAGTGATGACACATATGACTTGACACAGAATCTTTTTGCTTATTATATTTTTGACATTTATCACTTTATATTGACTATTGCATATATATATATATATATATATATATATATATATATATATATATATATATATATATATTGTGATGTTCTTGGATCTGTGCAATGGGAATCGGATCGTGATGAGATCACAAAAATGAGATCGATTCACCTATAAACACAGATCCTAAATAATCCCAATCATAGATTACTCGAGAGGGATATTGAGATAACCGGATAGACTAGTATACTGTATACCCATCTATATGATGGATGCAGCTAGCCTCATAGCTGCTCGTGTGGGGACACTAGGGATATAGTACAGGTGCTCATTGGAGAATGAGTTCACTGATTGATCCGCTTATGAAATGCTAGATGGTTGATGATGCAATATTGTCAAACAACGATTTCGTACTCTAAGTGGTGTATATGGTCTTTAGACTTGAGAAACTAAGGATGTCCTGTATAAGTGCTCCATTCTTTGATACCAGACTTATAGGTTTAGATCTCTCAGATTTAGTACATCCAGTCATTGGGAGTGGTAATCGACCTTACGAGGGCTATTGAGTTTCAATAGAGGATTATCCACTCTCGACATCATGAGAGGAATATCCCATGTGTTCTTGCTCGGACTAATCCCTAGCTAGGGTCATTCGGATTAAGAGAGAAAGAGTTCTCCGGGAGAATCCGATTAGAGCAAGACTTGAGTAGAAACCGTATGGGTCCGACAGCAACATTCCCAGTATACAGTCTCTAGGATATTATATGGATGAGGGACTATAGATACACGGTAACTGAGGACAGACAGGTCCAATGGATCGGATTCCCCTATATCGTCTAGGGACTACGGCGTAGTGGCCTAGTACGTCTATAGTCGATGAGTCAAGTGAATTATTATGGAGATAATTCATTGAGCAAGAAGGAGTTCTGACATGTATGACTCACGACCAGCTCGATATTAGGCCTAGAGGGTTATACACATATGGTAGGCATTGCGATGAGTAGAGGTTCGGATATGAGATATCCGTCGGAGCCCTTGACTTATTGGATATCCAATAAGCCCCTAAATTATTGGATTATATGGATGAGATCCAATAAGAGTCCATAAGAGATTATTAGATAGAGATCCACTAATCTAAGAGGGTTGGGCAGTTGGATATAGATATAATACCCAATAGGGGAAGATCCATTAGAGTTAAGTTAATAAGGGACCTCTATAAATGGGAGAGATTCAGTGGTTCATAAGCTAGAGCCTTTGCTTGCCTCTCCTTTTCTCCTCCCACTCTCCACCTCAAAGCAGGTCTGGAGTTTTGATGAGCGTCGTCATAGCCCTGGTGTGTGGATCACCGCTAGAGAGGAGGACGCTTGACCTCGTTCACCCTCTCCTATATATTTGCAAGGAAATAAGGATATACAATCTTCCTAGGTAATACAATCAACTCTATACACAGTTTTAAGTTTCACGGATTTTTGCGCACTAATCTTCGCATGACAACAAACATCTCTTTGGGAATAGGGGATTTTCTTTTTTGTTCTTCCATTATGCATGTGATGTTGCCCCTAAGATTTCCTAACACCTGACACACTATCACTATCGGTACCACTGCCTGACAGCCTTAGAGATTGGGTTTTTTGAGTTTTCCAACTCACAAGTAGTTTCACCGCTTGACCTAACTTTTGGGTCACTGAATGGGTCCTCCCATTGAGCCCAAATCAGTCCCAATTAAGGCCTAATTGGACCTTAATTGAGTTAGCATAATTATACTAAAAGCTAACTCAATTAGCCCCCTAAACTACTTTGATCTTAGACAAATGATTACAAAGCATGAATCCTTTGTTTGGCATGTCATTGGTTCATTTAGCGCTTTGTCCAATCCTTTGGCGTATTGCCCAATTGACATGTTGACTCTTGCAACTTTCGATCTCCTTAGCATAATGTCTGATCCTTTGGCCCGATGCCTGAATTCATGGCATAAAGCCTTCTGCAGACACATCGACTAATCCTTTGGCCCGATATCTAATCTTCTGACATGTTCACTCCGGCTCAATGTATGATTCCTCCTACTTTAATCAATTTATCTCTCCTTAGTCAAAGCTAGTCCTACATCACTTAAAACGTAGATTAGATCATAAACTCATCAATTGATTTCATCATCAAAATCCAAAATTAAACAATCTCCCTCTTTTAATGATGACAACCAATTGATGACAGAGTTTAAACTAAACTCCCCCTATCAATATATTATATTGATAGAAACATTGAATTCAGAAAATCATGACTATTTTAAAACATAAAAATACATCATACCATACATAATTCAACTCATCATCATATCTTCTCCCCTTTTGTCATCAACATAAAGGAGAAGTTCATCTTACAAGTTTTTGAGATATACAAGTTTTACAACATATAAGCTAGTAATAATTTTGAGTTTTGCAAGTTTATAAATTTTGCTTTTTGAGATTTGCAAGTTATCAACATTTGATTTCTTTTGCTTTAATCAATTTGCCTCTCATTAATCGAAGCTAGTCCTGCACCACTCAAAACGTAGATTAAATCACAAACTCATCAATTAATTTCATCATCAAAATTTACAATTCAATAGGTATTACTTCTATCACCCCGAGGACCAAAAGGTCTTTGTTGCCAAGATGGTGGTGTTACTTGAGAAGGAAAATATTCTTTGTGGAAATAGTGGGAGTATGATAGAGTTGAGTGAGGTTGGAGAACTTAGCTCAAGCATCATTCCGCAGGACAAGTATGTTTAAATACCTAGCACACAAGTTCTGACTTTGGATAGGTCCAATAAAGTGTCCAACCCTCTTGAGAGATAGGTGTGATATATCAAAGGTGATGACATTAAGGATATTGATCCTTAAACCTACGATGAGGCTATTACAAACATAGACTCCAAGAAGTGGCAAGAGGCCATGAATTCCAAGATGGATTCCATATACTCCAATAAGGTTTGGAACCTAGTTAATGCACCTGAGGGTATTATACCCATTAGATGCAAGTGGAATTTCAAAAAGAAGAATATAGTAGATGAAGAGGTAAAGACCTATAAAGCAAGATTGGTGACTAAAGGGTATCGTTAAAGTTAAGGTATTGACTATGATGAAACATTCTCACTTATGGCCATATTGAAAACCATTCGAATTCTATTGGCTATTGCAGCACACTATGATTATGAGATCTAACATATGGATGTGAAAACTATATTTCTCAATGGCAACCTCGAGAAGGAGGTGTATATGATATAACTTTAGGGATTTGTATCTAAGAAAAGTCCAGATAAGGTGTGCAGATTACTTAAGTTCATCTATGAACTAAAGTAGGCTTCCCGAAGTTGGAACACAAGATTTGATAAGGCGATCAGATCTTATGACTTTATTAAGAATAAAGATGAGACTTGTGTGTATAGGAAGGTAAATGAGAGTGATGTCACCTTCTTAGTGCTATATATGGATGACATCCTAATAATTGAGAATGATGTAGGAATGTTCTCCATGGTTAAAGCTTGGTTATCTAGACACTCCTTCATGAAGGACTTAGGAGAGGCATTCTATATTTTAGGGATTTGAATCTATAGAGATAGATCCAAGAGGATGCTTGGCTTGTCTCAATCCAAGTACATAGACACCATTGTTAAAAGGTTTAGCATTAAAAATTTCAAGAGATGTCTCATATCAATGAGACATAAAATATTACTTTTCAAAAGTATGTCCCCAAAGACTCCTGTAGAAAGGGAATAAATAGATAGGATGCTAGTCATAGGTGCTCTATAAGCCAATCACGTGAGTGATGGCACGTGTGACATGATATATACTTTTTTTTCTTATTATTTATTTGATATTTTTTTCACTTTATATTGTCTGTTGCATATATTGTGATGTATATAGATTTATGCAAATAAGAATCGGATTGTGATGATATCATGATAATAAAAATGATTTGCCTTTAAACATAAACCTTAAATAATCTGTTAGAACCCTTGTAGATTCTAAGCTTGTGGTTGATCTCTTTAGGAGATCGGCCTCCTTGGAACTCTATAGGGGTTCCTTCCTCCAAGTTGCTTCTCAAAGGCTGTAGAAAAGAGAATGAATACATAGGTATTTATAGGGCTTCTAAACCCCAACTCCTAATATGACTCCTACTCAAGACTCCTATTCCTTTACAACTCCTAATGCATCTCTAAGAAACAACCTCCTAACCCTAGCCAGTCTCTTCACCTCTTTAATAGGGGTCAACTAGGTAGGTTTTACATGAATGCCCCTCTCAATTAGGACTCTCCTAGCTAGAGTCCTAACAGACCCACCCTCTTCAAATCAGCCTTGTCCTCGAGGTTAACAATCCATGAATTCTAGGAATTTGATATTCAAGTCGTCATAGTTCTCCCAAGTGGCACCTTTCGTTGGTAAGTTTGCCCATTGTATTAGCACTTCAGTAGTGGTTTGTTATCGTCGAGTCATAATCCATCGATCAATAATAGCACTCGGTTGGGTCTAGAGTTCACCTTGGGTAGTCATATTTGGTAGATGGCTTTGGGCTATCTTGTTTTGTCTCAGCTTGAGCTTTAAACATGACACATGGAAGACTGGATGGATTCGGGAGCTGGCAGGTAAGTCCAATATGTATGCTACAGCTTCAATGCGCTCCAAAATATGGAGGGTCTATAGAATCGGGGTGAAAGCTTCATAGATGCTCTGGTCTGGATTGATGTTTACTTGTATGGTTAGAGTCGTAGGAAGACCCAATCTCCTACTAAAAATTCTCTTTTGCCTTTGTGTTAATCATATTGTTGTTTCATCCTTACTTGAGCTGCAATGAGATTATCTTTTAGCAACTTCAGCATTTTGTCTTTGTCTTATAGTTCCCTGTCTACTTGTTCCACTTTAGAGGTGCCCAACACATGTTTTGGGATCACAGGGGAGGTCAGCCATACATAGCCTCATAAGGAGTATATTTTGTGGATGAATGATAAGTTGTATTGGATCCAATAATTTAGGGGCTTATTGGATATACAATAAGATAGGGGCTCCGACGGATATCTCATATCCGAACCTCAACTCATCGCAACGCCTACCATATGTGTGTGATCCTCTAGGCCCAATATCGAGCTGGCCATGAGTCATACCCGCAGAACTCCTTATGGCTCAGTGAATTATTATCTCCTTAATAATTCACTCGACTCATCGACTGCGGATATACTAGGCCACTACACCGCAATCCCCAAGCGATACAGGGGAATCCAATCCATTGAACCTATTAGTCCTTAGTTACCATGTACCTATAGTCCCTTATCTATCTAATATCCTAGAGACTGTATAGCATGTATGATGTTGTCAGACTCATACGGTTTCTACTCGAGTCTCGCTCTAATCGGATTCTCTCGGAGAACTCTTTCTCTCTCAATCTGAATGACCCTAGCCAGAGATTTGTCTAAGCAAGAACACATGAGATATTCCTTTCATGATACCGAGAGTGAATGATCCTCTATCGACACTCAATAGCCCTCGTAAGGTTGACTACCACTCCCGATAACCGATTGTGCTAGATCTAGGATATCCAAACATATAAGTATGGTATCAAAGAGTGGAGCACTCATACAAGATATCTTTGATGTCTCAAGTCTTAAGGATCAGATACACCATTGGGACTACAGAATTATTGTTTGACAATAAGGCATCATCAACCATTCAGTATTCCGTAAGCAGATAAGTTAGTGAACTCATTCTCTAATGAGCACCTATACTGTATTCCTAGTGTCCTCACACAAGCAGCTATGAGACCAATTGCATCCATCATATGGATGGGTATACAGTACACCAGTCTATTTAGTTATCTCGATATCCCTCTCGAGTAACTTATGACCGAGATTATTTAGGATCTGTATTTAAAGGTGAATCGATCTCATTATCATGATCTCATCATGATCCGATTCTCATTGCACAAATCCAAGGACATCACAATATATATATATATATATATATATATATATATATATATATATATATATATATATATATATATATATATATGCAACAAGTAATGTAAAATGATAAATACCAAAATATAATAAGCAAAAAGACTGTGTGTTAAGTCACACGTGTCATCACTCATATGATTGGCTTGTATAGAGCACATATGACTAGCACTATCTCTATAGATCCGAATCTCAAAGATATAGAATGCTTCCCCTAAGTCCTTCATAGAGAAGTGTCTAGATAACCAAGTCTTTACTGTGGATAGTATTCTTATATCATTCCTAATGATTAGGATGTCAATCACATATAACACCTAGAAGGTGATAGCGCTCCCACTTACCTTCCTATACGCATAAAGCTCATCTTCGTTCTTAACGAAGTCATAACATCTAATCGCTTCATTAAATCTTATGTTCTAACTTCGGGAAGCTTGCTTCAATCCATAAATGGACCTAAGTAACCTACTACCTTATTTGGGCAGTCCTTGGACATGAATCTCATATGTTGTATCATATATACCTTTTCTTTGAGATTACCATTGAGGAACGTGGTTTTTATGTCCATTTGCCAGATCTCAAAATCATAGTGTGCTGGAATAGTCAATAGAATTTGGATGGATTTCAGTATGGCTACGGGTGAAAAGGTTTCGTCATAGTCAACACCTTACCTTTGACGATACCCCTTAGCTACTAGCCTTACTTTATATATCTCTACCTTTCTATCGACTCCAATTTTCTTTTTTAAGATCCACTTACAACCAATGGGTATAATACCCTTGAGTGCGTTAACTAGGTTCCAAACCTTGTTGGAGTACATGGAATCCATCTTAGAATTCATGGCTTCTTACCACTTCCCGGACTCTATACTCGTAATGGCCTCCTCGTAGGTTTGATGATCAATATCCTCAATATCCTCTCCTCTAATATGTCTTACATATCTCTCAAGAGGATGAGATACTTTGTCAGACCTGCGTAAAGTTGGAACTTGTGTATTAGGTACTTGAACAGACTCAGGCTGTAGAGTTATGCTTGAGTTAGGTTTTTCAACCTCGCTCAACTCTATCATGCTCCCACTATCTCTGCCAAGAATGTGTTCCTTCTCAAGGAACATCGCTCTCTTAGCTATAAAGACCTTTTAATCCTCGAGATAATAGAAATAATACTCGTAAGTTTCCTTGGGCAATCCCATGAACTTGCATCGCTCCGTCCAACTTATCAGTGTTGTATCTTTTAACATGGGCAAGGCATCCCCAAATCTTAACAATCTTAAGATCAGGCTTCTTCTCTTTCATATCTCATATTGGGTAGATACTACCGACTTAGTTGGAACTCTATTCAGAAGGTCAAGTGTAGTCTTTATGGCGTATCTCCAGAATGAGATGAGTAGGTCGACAAAGCTCATCATGGACCGCACTATGTCTAACAGTGTACGATTCCTCTTTTCATATATACCATTAAGCTAAGGTATCCATTGTGATAGAATCTCATAATACTTGAGGAATTGGGTAAACTCTATACTCAAGTACTCACCTCCTCGATCTAATTGAAGTATCTTAATACTCTTTCCAGTCTGATTTTTCACTTCATTATTATACTTTTTGAATTTCTCAAAAGCCTAGGACTTATACTTCATCAAGTATACATGTCCATACCTTAAGAAATCATCAATAAAAGTGATAAAGTAGAAGTAATCACCTATGGCATAAGTTGACATGGGTTCACATACATCATTATATATGAGTTCCAACAGCTCAGTGACTCTCTCTCCAGTTCCACTAAATGGAGAGTTGGCCAGTTTTCCATAAAGGCAAGGCTCGTAAGTTGCATATGACTTATAGTCGAATGGATTTAGATATTCATCCTTTAGCAACTTTTGAATCCTTCCCTCATGGATATGACCTAGCTTACAATGTCACAAGTATACACTGTTCACCTCATCTCGTTTTCTCTTGGACACACTTATATTCACGATATGTGGAGCAGTGTCTAGCATAAATAAACTATTATGCAATATTCCTCTCGCAATGATCTCATCATCTAATAATATTGAACAATTATTATTCTCAAAAACTAATTTATATCTATTAACCATTAAACATGAAATGGAAATAATATTTTTGATAATAGAAGGAACAAAATAACATACATCCAATGCAATAATAGCTTCATTAGGCAGATGTAGGATGACCTCACCAACAGCTACTGCAATATTTTTTACTCCATTACCCATCTTGAGGTCCCTCTAGTCTCTCGCTAATCTCCTAAGTCTTGCCAAAACCTACAATGAATTACAAATATGATAAATACTACCGGTATCTAATACTCATATGTTATCATAAGAGTTTGACAAATGGAGATTGATCATGAATGTACCTGAAACTTCTCTAAGCTTTTGTTTCGCCCTCCTTGCAAGGTAATCTTTACGGTTCCTCTTCTAGTTATCATCTTTGCTGCAGTGGAAGCATTGGTCTTTGTCCTTTGCTGGGTCTTTCTTAGTAACCTTTACTTTACCCGGTCTGCCCTTACCCTTGCCCTTCTTAAGGGACTTTTCTTCCTTCCTTTTCTTTTTGGTCTCACTAGTATAAAGAACTGGCTTCTCTTTCTTGATAGTACTCTCGGCCTCCCTCAACATATTGAGGAGGTTAGGAAGACTCACCTCAAGCTTATTCATATTAAAATTCATTGTGAAGTGTGAAAAGGAATCCGGAGGGCCTAAAGCATAAGATTCACATATATGTTATTCTCTAGGACCATTCATAAACCTATGAGTTTCTTTATCTACTCAATTATTTTTAGGACATGGTTCTGAACTAGTGTTCACTCAGTCATCCTAGCGTAGAAGAAGCTCGGATATCTCATATTATTGAGTCCTTCTCTATTCCTTAAACAGTTTGTAGACATGTAGGAAAATGGATCTGGCATCTATATTTTCACACTATCTCTATAACTCAAGAGTCATGAAGTCCAATATGTAACACTGAGCAAGAGTGGAGTCATCTATGTACTTCATGTAGCAAGTGATCTCATCCTCGCTTGCCCCTTCCTCAGGCATATGCATCACTGTATCAAAGACGTATGTGATTTTCTTTGTTGTAAGAATAATTCTTAGGTTGCGAAGCCAATCCATATAATTTGGACTAGTGAGGTGATTGAAATCAAGTATGCCATGTAAGAGATTTGAAAGTGATATTTTTTAAAATAAATATGCAGCATGAATAAATAACATGTAGATTTTACGGAAAGTAAACAACTAAGATATGGTCTTCTATCTTAATCTGCTCCCACTATTTTTCTAGCGAGTCATGTTGAATCTCGGATTTTGATGATGCAATCAATTGATGAGTTAATTGATCTAATCCATATTATTGAGTTAAGTGTGCAGGATTAACTACGATAACTAGAAAACACAAAGCAAGGATACCGGAGTCAAGTTCGATGGACGTTTGAGAGTTCGAAGAATCGTCGGAGATGCTGCCGGAACCAACCGAAAAAATCGGGAACCTGTCGGAATTTTCGAAAGTTCGCCGAAGAGATCGTCGGAGGTTCACGGGGATCACCGTGAAGGCTCGGCTACTCATTAAAGTCATCACAAGTTCGGGAGCTTGCTGGGAGCCCGTCTGAAGAAGTTCATCGGAAAGCACGTTGGAACAAGACTTGACGTTCGCGGTTGAAAATTTGCTTAGGATGTGTTTTTGTTAAGTAGTTAACGTGTAATTAGGATTAGGATTAAGAAATAATCCTATATCCTGGTTAGGGGCCAACTGGGCCCAAAATTAGACTTGGTTTGGGTTAAGTTTGAAGCCCAACCAGTCAACCGAAGAGTCTAGCGGTGGCACTGCCAGACTGGGTGGTGGCACCGCCCAGTGCCCGAGAGCCAGGCGGTGGCACCGCTTGAGCTGGGCAGTGGCACCGCCTAGCACTGTCAGCGCCTGACACTGACAGGCAGTAGCACCGCCACTGACAGGCGGTGGCACCGCCAGCATCGGGAACTCCACGAGAATTCAAATTTGGAGCCCAAATTTGAATCCTCTTGAGGCCTATAAATACCCCTCAAATCTCAGCTAAGATTACAACTTTTTGAGCAGCAATTGATTGAGAGAAAAATCTTAGAAAGTGTTAGCAAGTCTAGATTTCAATTTGCTAGAAAGTTCTCCTCCTTTCTTGCTAAAAATTTGTAAGAGGTTGAACTGTTTGCAAAAGGTTGTAAGAGGAGTATTTGCCCTTCCATTTCAAGAGATTTGCTAGTGGAAGGTGGGAGCCTCATCGAAGAGGGGCCTCGCAAGTGGATGTAGGTCATTTGACCGAACCACTCTAAAATCGGCGTGATCCTTGGTTTGCATTTCCTTATTGCTATTTACATTACTGCAAACTTTCTTACATGCTTTAGTTCCTTATTACCTTTGCTGCGCATATTTAAGAATACGCTTTCAAGTTAAGCTTTTCAAGTTCCGCTCTTATCGAACGAAAGATTGATTAAAATTTAAGTTTTAATCCATTTGCACTAATTCACCCCCTCTTAGTGTCACTCCGATCCTAACAATTGGTATCAGGAGCGGGGTTCACTCTCATATTTGGTTTAATACCCACGAGAGATGGCTTACTCCGGCATGCATGAGGGACACTCTATCACACGTCCACCCATGTTTAATGGGTCGGATTACACGTATTGGAAGACTTGGATGAGGATCTTCCTCATTTCTATGGATTTCGAGCTTTGGACTATTGTGGAAAACAGATTTCAAAAATCTTCTCTTCCGATGAGCAAATGGAATGAATCGGAGAAGAAGGTTTTTTGCCTTAAATGCAAAGGCTATGAATGCCTTGTTTTGTGCACTAGACAAAAATGAATTTAATCGTGTTTCAATTTGTGATTCGGCTTTTGATATTTGGAAAACTCTTGAGGTCACTCATGAAGGCACTAGCCGAGTGAAAGAGTTCAAAATCAACATTCTTGTACACTCTTACGAACTTTTCCGAATGAAACCAAGTAAGTCCATCGGAGACATGTACACCCGTTTTACGGATGTCATCAATGGACTCAAAGCTCTTGGTAAAGATTTTACTAACTTTGAACTAGTAACTAAAATCTTAAGATCCCTCCCTAAAAGTTGGGATCCAAAAGTTACGGCCATTCAAGAGGCCAAAGACCTTAAAACATTTCCTCTTGAAGAACTCATTGGGTCTCTAATGACCTACGAAATGACATGTCAAGCTCATGACGAGCTCGAGAACCCCCTTCCAAAGAACAGGAAGGATATGGCACTCAAATCACAAGAAGACCACTTGAAAGGAACATCAAGTGATGAGGACAGTGACAATGACATTGCACTTTTGACTCAAAAATTCAAAAAATATTTAAGGAAGAACAAATTTAAAAATAATACAAAAAATAAATTTGAACAAAAGAATGACCAAGTGATTTGCTATGAATGTAAAAAACCGGGACACTACAAGAATGATTGCCCTCAAGCCAAAAAGAGAACACCAAATATGAAGGCGCTCAAGGCAACATGGGATTATTCAAGCACATCCGAAGAAGAGGAGTCCAACACCGAGCAAGTTGCTCACTACTCCCTAATGGCCTTCGAAGAAGAGGTAACGGATTTAATTAATGCAGATTTACCTTATAATGAATTATTAAATGCTTTCCATGAGTTATTTGATGAATGTAAGATAATTAGTAGAAAATACAAATTGCTAAAAAAGGAGCATGATAGTCTTACTTGTGCTTTTGATAAATTAAAAACTGAATATCATGATAGTCTAGCTCCATGTGCTAAATGCCATGATTTAAATACTCTCCAAAATGAGAACTTGGTACTTAAGGACACCTTGAAGAAATTCGAGGTCGATAGCAAGTCCTTAAACATGATCCTTACAAATAAGGGTCATGTCCCTAAAAGGAGTGGAATCGGATTTGTGAGAAGTACTCACCAAAATCTAACCACTTTCATTAAAGGTCCTATCTTACATGTTCAACACCAAAGCAATTGCAACTTTTGTTGCAAATATGGACATATGACTTACCAATGCCCATTCAAGAAAATTGGTCCAAACAAATTGATTTGGGTTCCTAAAGGAACCATAATCAAGTCTATACAAAATGATAAACAAGCTAGATTAGCTTTTGAGGCACCCAAAAGTAAATGGGTACCTAAAAATAATTCCTTCTTGTAGAAACATACACCATCACATGCTAGGAGCAAGAGATGGTATCTTGATAGTGGATGCTCAAGGCATATGACCAGAGATCCATCCCAATTCACCAAGCTCACTAGCATGGACGAAGGCTATGTCACCTTCGGAGACAACAACAAAGACAAAATCATTGGCAAGGGAACCATAGGTAACAAATCAAGTTTTTCCATTGATGATGTGTTACTAGTTGATGGATTAAAACATAATCTATTGAGCATTAGTCAATTATGCGATAAAGGTTATATCGTTAGATTTGAATCAAATATGTGCATTATTGAAAAACCAAATCATAACATGACTATGATTGCTTTAAAACAAAGTAATGTCTATACCATCAATCTTGATGAACTAAGTAATGAAATGTGTTTCTCCGCCATAAATGATAATGCTTGGCTTTGGTATAAGAGATTAGGCCATACAAGCATGAAAACAATATCTAAAATCTCATCTCAAGAATTAGTACGAGGGATTCCAAATATAAAGTTTATTAAAGATAAGGTATGCGATGCATGTCAACTATGGAAGCAAATAAAAACAAGCTTCAAATCAAAAAATCAAATTAGCACCACTAGACCGTTACAATTGATCCATTTGGACTTATTTGGACCAATTGATACAACTAGTCTAGGTGGAAGCAAATATGCTTTTGTGATTGTGGATGATAACTCTAGATACACTTGGACCTATTTCTTAGCTCACAAAAGTGATTGTTTCAAGTGTTTCTCTAAATTTTGTAAACTCACTCAAAACGAAAAAGGGGTCATGATTTCATCAATTCGGAGTGATAATGGTAGCGAATTTCAAAACCGTGACTTTCAAAATTTTTGTGAAATTAATGGATACAATCACAACTTCTCCACTCCAAGAAATCCCCAACAAAATGGAGTAGTTGAAAGGAAAAATAGAAACCTACAAGAAATGGCTAGAACTATGTTAAATGAACATAGTTTACCTAAGTATTTTTGGGCCGAAGCCGTAAATATGGCTTGCTACAACATAAATAGAGTCTTAATAAGACCATCCTTATCAAAAACTCCCTATGAATTATGGAATAACAAAAAACCGAATATTTCCTATTTTAAAGTTTTCGGTTGTAAATGCTTTATTTTAAATGAAAAGGATGCCTTATGAAAATTTGATGCTAAATCCGATGAAGGCATCTTTCTTGGTTACTCTTCCGTTTCTAAAGCTTTTCGGGTTTTTAATAAAAGAACCTTAGTAATTGAAGAGTAGTTTTTAGTGAAGTTTCAAATTTAAAGAAAAATGATTTTGATGATGATCTTGGTTTTGATAATTTGAATTTAAATGAACTCCCTCCTCAAAATGGCAACTTGGATGCACCTTCTTCCGAAATTTCCTTACCTAAGGAATGGAAGTATATAGATGCTCATCCAAAGGAGCTAATTATAGGGGATACATCTAAAGGGGTTCAAACTCGTTCCTCTTTCAAGAATTTTTGTGCTAATGCCGCCTTCCTCTCTCAAATCGAACCTAAGTGCAATGACGAGGCCATAAAAGATGATTTTTGGGTTATTGCAATGCAAGAGGAATTGAATCAATTTGAGAGAAACAAGGTGTGGGAGCTTGTTCCTAGACCTAGTGACCATTTAGTGATTGGTACTAAGTGGGTCTTTAGAAACAAGCAAAACGAAAATGGTATCGTGGTTAGAAACAAGGCTAGATTAGTGGCCAAAGGTTTCAACCAAGAAGAAGGTATCGATTACGAAGAAACCTTCGCTCCCGTGGCTCGATTAGAAGCCATAAGGATGCTCCTTGCCTATGCTAGTTGTTATAATCTTAAACTATTTCAAATGGATGTCAAAAGTGCCTTCTTGAATGGTTTTATTTCCGAAGAAGTATATGTCGAACAACCTCCCGGATTTGAAAATTCTCTTCTTCCTAATCATGTATTCAAATTGACTAAGGCTCTCTATGGCTTGAAACAAGCTCCTAGAGCTTGGTATGAAATGCTTAGTTCCTTTCTTATTTTAAATAATTTTACCAAAGGCAAGATTGAAACTACATTGTTTATTAAACATTTTGAAAATAATTTTCTTATTGTGCAAATTTATGTCGATGATATTATTTTTGGATCTACCAATGAATCACTATGTGAAACATTTGCCAAATCTGTGAGTCATGAATTTGAAATGAATTTAATGGGAGAATTAACCTTCTTTTTAGGATTACAAATCAAACAACTTAAGGATGGTATATTTCTTAACCAATCTAAATATACGTTAGAATTGTTAAAACGATTTAACATGGATAATTCAAAAGCAATAAACACCCCTATGAGTACTGCGACTAAGTTAGATATGGATGAAAATAGTGAAAATTTCGATCAAAAAACTTATAGGGGTATGATAGGTAGTCTACTCTACCTTACCGCGACTAGACCAGATATCATGTTTAGTGTAGGACTTTGTGCTAGGTTTCAATCAAATCCTAAATTATCTCATCTCAAAAGTGTTAAAAGAATATTTAGATATCTTAAAAGAACTCCAAATTTAGGTTTATGGTATCCAAAATCCAAAAATTTTGATTTAATGGCTTATGCGGATGCCGATTTTGGGGGATGTAGGATTGATAGAAAAAGTACATCCGGAACATGCCAATTTTTAGGACATGCACTTGTTTCTTGGACTTCCAAGAAACAAAATTCAGTTATACTATCTACGGCGGAAGCCGAATACATTGCTGCGAGTGCATGCTGTGCACAAGTTGTATGGATGAAAAATACATTAGAAGACTATGGAATTCATTTTAAAAATATCCCCATAAAATGTGACAATACTAGTGCCATATGTCTTACTAAAAATCCAATTCAGCATTCTAGAACTAAGCACATCGACGTTAGGCACCATTTCATACGCGATCATGTCCTTAACAATGATGTTGTTCTAGAATTCATTGACACAAAGCATCAATTAGCAGATATATTTACAAAAGCCCTAAATGAAGACCAATTTGAATTTATTAGAAGGGAACTGGGCATGTTAAATTGTCCCTTAAAGTAAGACGTTTGAATGTAGATTACGAAGATCGGCTCATCCTTGTCCCGCTCGTTTGTGGATTTGATTTCATCCTCTTCTTTCGATTCCAAATGAAATATTAAAATACAACTCAATATCTCAACCTTTGCTTGCGTCAAAGACCTTTGGAATTCAAGAAGGAGGAAGAAAAAAAAAATTTCTTCTTCCGCGGCCAGCTAGCGGTGGCACCGCCAGAATCGGCGGTAGCACCGCCTGAGCGATCGGGCGCTAGGCGGTGGCACCGCCCGAGAACTCTTTTAAACCCAAGAGGGTTAGGGCCGGCGGTGACACCGCCCCCAACCCGTGGAACTCTTGTTCCAACCCTCCCAAACTCTCTCAACCCCTCATTCTAACCTCTACAGACCTTGGAGAAGGAATATTGTTGGTCCAAACTCTCCATCATCTAAGAAACACCAATTCTTATGGGAAATGAATCTCCTCCTCCTACTCCCTTTGATGCAGCGCCTTCAGCCCCTGTTTCATCCTCTGATGAAATCATTATGGCAGAACTATCTCAGATCAAATTCCAACAAGACCAACTCAAATCGCAGCAAGAACAAATTCAGCTCCAGCAAATGGAAATTTTAAAGGAACTACAACAGCTAAACCAAAAAATAAATGTTATATATTATCACTATGGATTACCTCTTACCGACTGATGTATCTTTGTATTCTGTTTTACTCTTGCTCTCATGTTCCAAGCTTGTCGTCTTTTGAACAAAAATTGAACTTTTGTTGTTTAAATTCTGGTTATATGCTTCTGGGTGAATGCTTATCCTTCTCTTTGAACATGAATTTTTGATAGAATGTATGCTAAATTTTTCTATAAAATAGTTTCTTTTTTCTTTTTGTTGATGACAAAGGGGGAGAAAAATGATGACTTAACTTATATAAGCTAATGTGATATGAATGTCTTATGTGCCTTGCATAATCTTTGAGCATATCGCACAATCAATTGATCATATTGAATGCATATCTAAAATGTATGATCATGTTGAAAATCTTTATCTCTTATCTTTCGACTTGAAAAATATTTTCATCAAAGTTTCGCATTATACTTAATGAGAACAACGATAAGTTCTACGGTTAGAACTTATCGGTTTATGCTTGAATTCGATGGGATGAAATTCAAGTGTTTCATCTTCTCATAATATGGCATAAAGATAGGGGGAGTTATGTTTAACTTTGTCATCAATTAATTGTCATCATCAAAAAGGGGGAGATTGTTGAATCTCGGATTTTGATGATGCAATCAATTGATGAGTTAATTGATCTAATCCATATTATTGAGTTAAGTGTGCAGGATTAACTACGATAACCAGAAAACACAAAGCAAGGATACCAGAGTCAAGTTCGATGGACGTTTGAGAGTTCGAAGAATCGTCGGAGATGCTACCGGAACCAACCGAAAAAATCGGGAACCTGTCGGAATTTTCGGAAGTTCGCCGAAGAGATCGTCGGAGGTTCACGGGGATCACCGAGAAGGCTCGGCTACTCATTAAAGTCATCACAAGTTCGAGAGCTTGCTGGGAGCCCGTCTGAAGAAGTTCGTCGGAAAGCTCGTTGGAACAAGACTTGACGTTCGCGGTTGAAAATTTGCTTAGGATATGTTTTTGTTAAGTAGTTAATGTGTAATTAGGATTAGGATTAAGAAATAATCTTATATCCTGGTTAGGGGCCAACTGGGCCCAAAATTAGACTTGGTTTGGGCTAAGTTTGAAGCCCAACCAATCAACCGAAGAGTCTGGCGGTGGCACCGCCCAGTGCCCGAGAGCCAGGCGGTGGCACCGCCTAGCACTGTCAGCGCCTGACACTGACAGGCGGTAGCACCGCCACTGACAGGCGGTGGCACCGCCAGCATCGGGAACTCCACAAGAATTCAAATTTGGAGCCCAAATTTGAATCCTCTTGAGGCCTATAAATACCCCTCAAATCTCAACTGAGATTACAACTTTTTGAGAAGCAATTGATTGAGAGAAAAATCTTAGAAAGTGTTAGCAAGTCTAGATTTCAATTTGCTAGAAAGTTCTCCTCCTTTCTTGCTAAAAATTTGTAAGAGGTTGAACTGTTTGCAAAAGGTTGTAAGAGGGGTATTTGCCCTTCCATTTCAAGAGATTTGCTAGTGGAAGGTGGGAGCCTCATCGAAGAGGGGCCTCGCAAGTGGATGTAGGTCATTTGACCGAACCACTCTAAAATCGGCGTGATCCTTGGTTTGCATTTCATTATTGCTATTTACATTACTGCAAACTTTCTTACATGCTTTAGTTCCTTATTACCTTTGCTGCGCATATTTAAGAATACGCTTTCAAGTTAAGCTTTTCAAGTTCCGCTCTTATCGAACGAAAGATTGATTAAAATTTAAGTTTTAATCCGCTGCACTAATTCACCCCCCCCCCCCTCTTAGTTCCGCTCCGATCCTAACAAGTCACGCGACACCCTCACCACGTGAAACGAATGTCTCTGATAGACTTCCAGTGGGGATCGATATCCATTTAACATTTTTATATAACCTTGAGGGACTCGACTAATTACACTAAGCCTGAAAGGTATGCAACTCTTATCGATCACAACTCCTTGTAATTTCTGTCCTATTCGACCTCCGAACCACCATGGTCTCGAGAGACTCGACCAACCATAATATTCAGTTAAGTCAATACCATCATTATAAGATGAGTCTAATTTGATAATATACCCTAAAGGGACTGACCAAGCATATCATGTCCTCAGGTCACCGGTAACATCTCTATATCGTATATAAGATAGCAAATCACGATATAGGTGAGCCTCGAGGGACTTGTCCAACTCAACCTACGTCGGAAATCGGTCCCTACCTATAACGATGGAAGGCCACGTGGATCAATATAATTACCTCATGTTTACCAACTTAATATTATTGAGAGAGGAGATTTTGATTTAGTCTCCTAATATGATGTATCACACACATACATATTTAATATATATTTACATCGTATGCAATATATATATATATCTAGTAGGTGTACAAGTAATCATACCAAATGATCATGGACCACAACCTAATATGATCAAGCCCGAGTCACTTGCCCTAATCACTCACATCAAGATCTATGTATGTAGCGGTGCATCTCTATACCTTGTGATCGTCCATCTCATTCTCGTCGGTTCCGTCGGCATCTCGGCGTATCTCCATGCGTCATGATCGTTCGTTTTGCCCTCATGGGTCTCGCTATTATCTCCATACTCCCGTTGTGCCTCCTCATGTGATTACAACATAATCATAGGCACATAGGCCCAATAATAAATGAGAATAAAATTTGAGACTCGTATGCTCCAATAATAATAATTACATCACATGTACACACATATCACATGATTCATGATCATTCGTTTATATCATACATCATATGTACATATCATCAACATGTAGGACTACTAGATAATAATAAAAATTAATTAAACTTTTTAATTAACTAATATTTTTTAAAATTAGGGATATGTAGAATTTTTTTTGATTTATAGAGGGTATTTTAGTAATTTGATGGAAAGGACAAAACTCAAAATTTCTAAAATTCTGAGGAACAAAACTATTTTTTGCTCAGAAAACCCTAATCCCTTCTCCTTCTCCCCTATTGTGTTGCGATCGTCGCCACCCTTCCGACAACTAGCACAACGATAGGGGGGCGTCGCCTCTACCCATGGGCGAGCACCGCCCATTTAGTGGCAGTGCTTGAAGTGGCGCCCATAGTGAGCCGGTGCCGCCCCAATGGGCGGACCCCCCCGTGGGCGTAAAGCACGCAAGCGGCTCACCCTCGGGCAGTGGTTGCCCCTACGAGTCCACCTGCGGGTGAGCATCGCCTGCAAGGGGGCTCGCCCGAGGGCCTAGTGCCCATAGGCACCACCCTTGCGAGCGGGCATAGTCCTTGCGCACAAACGACCCTGCTTGCGGGCAGGCTGCCTACGAGCGGACGGTTGCTGCCCGTAGGTCGCCTGCGGCCCTTGCACACAGGTGGTCGAGACCTCCCTTGGAGCTCTCGGCCAAGGCTGCAAGCAGCATTTGGCCAACCTACAGGGGCAACAACAGTTGTTGCTCTTTCTCACCTTTTTCGTTAACAATTTTGACGTCAAGAGCTTTTCTAAAACATAACATACATAGTTCAAAAATCAATTTTTTGTACGAACAACCTAGCTCTGATATTACTATAGGAAAATCTATGGGTGACTATGAGGTAGTTGTGTTTTACCTAGGGAGATTGTGTATCCTTGAATCTCTACAATTCTGTAGGAGATGATGAAGGAGGTCAAGCACCCTCCTCTTCAGTAATCTGAGAAGGGGAGAGGAGAATAGGAGGTGGCAACCAAGAAGCCTTTGGCCTATGGGCCTTTGGTTCTCTCCTATTTATAGAGGCCCCTTATCAACTTAACCCTAATGAATCCTGCCTATTAGGTATTGGATCTTCATCCAACTACCAAAGCCTCTTAGATTAGTAGAACTCAATCCAATAATCTCTTATTGGCTCTTATTGGATCTCATCCATAGGATCCAATAATTTAGGAGCTTATTGGATATCCAATAAGATAGGGGCTCCAATTGATATCTCATATCCGAACCTCTACTCGTCGCAATAACTATCATATATATGTGACCCTTTGGATCCAATATCAAGTTGACCATGAGTCATACCTATCAGAACTTCTTTTGACTCAGTGAATTATTATCTTCATAATAATTCACTCGACTCATCAATTATGAACGTACTAGGCCACTACGTTGTAGCCCCCTAGATGTTATAAGGGAATCCAATCCTTTGGACCTATCTATCCTTAGTTATTGTGTACCTATAGTCTCTCATCCATCTAATATCCTAGAGATCATATGCCGGGCATGGTGCTATCAGACCTATACGATTTCTACTCGAATCTCGCTCTAATAGGATTCCCTCAAAGAACTCTTTCTCTTTCAATCTAAATGATCCTGACCATAGATTTGTTTGAGTAAGAACACATGTGATATTTCTCTCATGACACTGAGAGTGGATGATCCTCTATCGATACTCAATAGCCCTCGTAAGGTTTATTGTCACTCCTAATAACCGGCTATACTAGATATGAAACTTCCAAACCTATAAATCTTGAATCAAATAGTGGAGTACTCATATAGAATATCCCTAATGTCTCAAGTCTAAAGACCAGATACACCATTGGGACAACGGAATCGCTGTCTAACAATGACGTATTATTAACCATCCAGCATTCCATGAGCTAATCAATCTGTATGGCCCTAGTATCCCCACATGAATAACTATGAGACTAGCTACCTCCATCATATGGACGAGTATACAGTATACTAGTCTGTCTGGTTATTTCGATGTCCCTCTCGAGTAACCTATGAGTAAAATTATCATGATCTCATATATATATATATATATATATATATATATATATTATAATATGATAAAATATTAAATAATATAATAAATAAAAAGAATACGTATCCTATCACATATGTTATCATTCACGTGATTGACTTACAAAATATGTATGACTAGTAATTATAACATATCGACGAATATTGGGTTACACTTTGACACTGGTAGGAAAGCCCTAAAGTGCACATTTAAGAATAGGACAAATGATAGAGAAGTTTACCCCATGATCAGAGCTTACCACGTGATTGTTCGATCGGCACAAGGGATGAGTCCCAGCTTTACAACTATCCAAATATTGCTATGGTAATAAACCTAGTGTGAATATTTCGTCCATACAGTAGAATATATTTTTTGGGCTTGTTTTCTAATAAAACCCATCAATTTACTATTACAAGGCTAGTTACTATTCACTTTGTGACATCACTTTCCACCTCTATTGTAATTTGATTGTCAGAGGGACCTAATTTGACAAGTCAGCTCCTTCACAGATATCCGAGTCAATGCATGACTCCTGCGCACATAACCGAGAATCTAATCGAGATGTCATTCACATCCACATGATGACTCTCTATTAATGGTTTGGAGAGTTATCTACATCGAGACTATTGAGCTACTGATTACTATTTGATGTGATATTTGCATGCCCAGTAATATAAATTTTATACTAATACTGCACATTGTTGCTCATTTTATCTCTCTTTAAAAAATTAAATTATTTGTCATGTTTATCCTGAAATGTATTGTTTAAAATTGTTGAGAACATCAGCATCGTAAAATGAATTAAGTTATACGATAAATCTACAAGTGATCACTGATATGTTTGTTTTCACAAGCAAGTTATTATAAACTTTAAATTGGATTGTAAGATAATGATATAACTTTTATGGTGTCATGCTGCATGGTTAAAAGACCTATTGAAATTTGAAACTAAGAGATAATCTACATAATGTTGAAATAATCATAATGTGTGAACTTTAATAATGTACTCACAAAGGTGCTAATGGAGTTGGACATGGGCACGATCGTGAGTGAATGTTAAGGCCCATGTTGTGTTTCCACTCGACCACGGATTGTTACACCGAGATTACCCAAGCTTATAGAGGAATGCTAGCTCGGTGTAAGAATTTTGAGAATGTTCGGATGCCGCCAACTCTATCAGATGCACCTTTTGTTGTTGCACCCGATTCACAAAGGTCACAAGTTGCACCTAGCGTTTCTTTTACGTAAAAACCCTTTCTGGATATTATAATTATAGTTTGATCTACAAGCTTAATTATGGGTATTACATATGACATCGGTAATAGAGTCATCATATCCCCAGGAATCTTGAACATATCACTCCCAAGACAACTAAGAAAAAAATTAACTAGATAACTGCACAAATCAACACCAACATTAACTAGACACAATCAGAAGGGGATAAAGAATAAAAATTCGGACAACTGTTGAGGTTTTCACAAGTCAAGGCCGTATTCGAAGTTAAGTTTAAAGGCAAGGAAGGGCTAAATGTGTCTCATCTCATCTTTTCCTATGCCTAAAAATAGGACTGCTGCAAGGGGTGAGACTTCTGCAACGAGTCAACTCCAGCCTTTATGGTCAACCATAGCCCACGAATGGTTGATATCTAAAACCATGTATGAGGCTAGAAAAGGTTAATTCTCAGGAGAAAATTTGATGTTTGTGCCCTACGGTGCATTAACGTTAGGCTATATGTCAATTGTTTCCATGAAGTTACTACCTATACGTCTCCTCTCGCTTGGACTGTTGTCATGTGTATATTGCCAGGCATCAGCCTTTGTACGTCCGATATTGACCGAGGCTCACACCGTCTAATTTGCTACGAGCCCAAGTGCCTCTGCTGCACTTCCACCGCCCACGTTGTCTTGTATATATATTTGGATAGATCCAATCACTGTCTAATCTAATCTTGAGTGAACGAGATCACCTTGACAGAATGAGATCGGGTTTTGGTCAAAGAAATTGGATTCGTCGGTTGGACCTAACCCGATTTAGTCGGCCCGAGTTGCACCGATATAGACCACGGGATGTCATTTACTGTCTCAACGTGTCACTTGTCCAGCGCGTCACGTCGCTGTTTCGAACCTCGCCTGTTCGACATGCAAAAACGTTGTAGAGACTGACATATGATGGGATGATCGGTATAATTTTATTTTATTGATCGAAGACTAGGATGCAACGTCATTGATCAATGACGACGTCACAAACAACTAATCAACGGTGATCGCAACGTCAATCTTCCTCGTTGGTCCTCTCACTTTTCCGCTTTGATTCTTATTGCGAATGGGAAGTGGCAACGCGGTCAAGATCGAGGCAATTCGGTCGGCGTCATCAACGCGCTTACCTTTCGGTCACATCGATGGTAGTAGCACACGGTTCCCCGTGGAATTAACTGAAGGGCAATATAGTAATTTCGCGACAACGGCGGGGAGATCCATAGCACGCGTGCGTAGTCTCTTTTTTCGTCCGCTTTTTCTTTTCTAATGCTGTGTTGAACAGGGCGGGGTTCAGCTTTTCCATCTAATCTCTGACAACAGTTGCACGTGTTGATCAAGCTGACGGAGACCACTGTTTTCGCTACTCCAGGCTCGACATCTGATCTTTCGTAACCTCCAAATCCCACTCCCATCATCTCCCGGGAAGTTTGACTGCCAGGCTTCCGCTTCTGGCGAACATAATTACACTATTTAACGACGCTGGGAAGGTAGGTACACAAAGGACAATTTCAATTGTGTGCTGTGGCACATGGCCCACCGTAGGCTAAGTATGAACAAAATACCCGTCTATGCTTCCTTAAGCGGCACTATCTATAGCAGGGAGGAAAATGAACGATAAGAGTCGACGGTGCCAAAGCATGCAAGCTTGCCATAGAAGAATTTAGAACCTGGGCCATAGGAATAAGAACAAGCAGAGATGGGGGCCATCGGCATTGTGGCCGACAAGTCACGTCTTTGGGTTGTTTCTTGTTGCCATCAACCGACACGCCCCCTCTCTCTATATCTACTCCTTTCCTTGGCTGTCTTGGTGAGAACAGAAATCAGGGAGACGACCCACATGAGCGCACCAATGCGGCAGTTTATTCCTTCACCAACCAACCACGATTGGCATTCGGGGGTGTGTTTCTTGTACTATGTTATCCACAGGACAGCAGAACTTCACCTTGATTACCTGCCACCATAAATGTGCGCGATCTGCCGGCGCCGTCTAAGAGCGACCTTTATACAAACCCCCCCCCACACCGGCCACACACCCTTTTCATACCTTTAATTCCGCACACATACGCCCGTTACACCCCCACCCACCCGGCGATACACTTTCCCCCCCTGTTATGGTGCCACGCCACAACTAAGTTTGCTCTTTCGAGAGAGAGTTGTAACAGTGTTTACGAAAAAACGTCATGGAGCCTACCACAGCACGTGGCGACGAAGGTGGTCCAAGGAAACGGGACCACCTCCCGGTCGTCGCGATGGGGACGTGTCCGCGATTCACGAGCCGCTTGGTTCGTCAGCAACCGTCCACCGGGACTGAGTCGTGGTCCATGCGTTTGCTCGTACGGCGACTGTCCCCAGTTATCTTACAAGAACAGTTCCTTATCTACTCGATTATGTGACACGAATTTCCTACCTTCCTTGTTATTGCCCACGGCATGATGGCCCACATGCCATTAAACGGAAGCCACCTCCACCATTCGGTATGAAAAAGAGTAACGACGTGCGACAAGAGAAGCACGTGCGGCACCGAATCATTTTATAAGCCACTCGGTGGTTGCTTGCGTCGCCAGCCGTCTGATCGATCTGGGAAATCACCACCGTCCAATAAATGCACCTTAGCTCGCGATAAAACGTTGATGACTTGAGAATAAACTATACTTATGAGGATAAATATGTGTCGGGCGGAATGGAGACTCGGTGGTACTATAAATTTCTCACTCACCCACATCTAGCCCTCTCTGTATGCTTCGGTGATGGTGGTGGAAACGTTGCGGCCCACAATGGAGGGAACCGTTCTGGCGCCGGCGGAGGCAGCTGGAGGGAAGGAATCGGCGGCGACGATGGCGGAATTGGGGAAGGAGAAGCGCTTCCGTGGGGTGAGGAAGCGACCGTGGGGGAGGTTCGCGGCGGAGATACGGGACCCGTGGAAGAAGACGAGGAAGTGGCTGGGGACCTTCGACACCGCGGAGGAGGCGGCGCGGGCCTACGACGCAGCGGCGCGCAGCCTCCGAGGCCCCAAGGCGAAGACCAACTTCGGGTGTTCCGCTGCCGTTCCGGCACCGCAGATCGGCTGGAGGATGGCGTCGCCGTGGCAACTGAGCTTCCCGGATCCGGCGTCAGCTCCGAGCGGGCGAGATCTGTTCCTCAGGCCTCCCGCGGTGGCAGTGGCGAGGGGGTCTAAATTCTCCGGATACGGGTTCGAGGCGGTGAAGATGATGATGACAAGGGTCGAGGAAGAAGAGCAGGAGGCGGCGAAGGAGAAGAAGCGCTTCTGCTTCGATCTCAATCTACCCCCTCCTCCCATGTGATGTACATCACCGACTACCAGGATCGCTCGCCCCCCATCCGTTTCGAGCTTCTCTTTTTTCCGTTTTTGTTATGTTACTTATCTTTCTTTCTTTTTTTTCCTTTCCTGACATTTTCTTTCATCTCTCTCGCTGTTTGTAAAGCTTTAATCAAACGCTAATTTACCGGCCTAAAAAAAAATAAAAGAAAGGAAAACGGGGAGAACACCCTAATTAGGGACTCTGCACGCTGCTCGACTGCAAGTTGACTCGGCGTTCACACGTGCGGAGTGGACGGGAGAGGAGATCTACGGCTTGATGGACAGAATTACCGTCTGATCTCGTTGTCGTTGCTTTGTTTCGCGAGTGCAAATAGAAAAGCATGGGGGTCGTTTTCGTCATTTTAAGGACCCATTATCCAGGAAAGTGTTTTCCGGCGAATTGACCCGCTCATTCCAACATTGTGCTTTCGCAAATTTCATGGATGAATAAACTTATATTTAAAAATGTGAAAAATCATAACGAAGTACGGAACTGTGTACGGCCTTTTCTACGTGGGTATTTTCGACTAGTTATTGATTGCAATGCGTCGATAACGTAACGACGAGGAAACGACGGCCCGTGTCTGGCGTCGAAAAGCTGAACGAGTACTTTAAGAAAGAAGAAGAGGCGACCGGGAC
Source organism: Musa schizocarpa (assembly GCA_900464855.2). Lineage (NCBI taxonomy): Eukaryota > Viridiplantae > Streptophyta > Magnoliopsida > Zingiberales > Musaceae > Musa > Musa schizocarpa. The sequence goes on from LS990915.1 coordinate 32,402,133, forward strand.
AACAAGCGGTTGTGCGACGCGCCCATGTGGCGTCGGCACGCGTCGATGAAACCTGCTTGTGGACCCCCCGACTGCCCATCTGAGAGACACGCGTCGATGAAACCTGCTTGTGGACCTCCCGACTGCCCATCTGAGAGACACGCGTCGGTGAGACTGCGCACGACCTCACAGGTGCAATTGTCTGCGAGATTGTTGCGGAGCTCACGGATGCGGTCCAGCTTTGCATCCGAAGGGCGCGTCCCAGTTGTCATTTGCCGCCATCAGGTCATCTTCATCACTTGCACGTGCGAGCGCGCACACGGGCATCTGCATGCTCGTCACAGGAACGCAGGGCGAGGGAGCGATTTGCCCGGGGTACCCGACAGAGCAAAAGTGCAGGAGTGCGAGCCGTTGATTCCAATATGGACGATTCGGATGCGTGTAGCCATTTTTGCAGTGGGCACCCGATCGCACTCGCGACGCGTGTGGGACGCCGCACATGAACTGTGGACGGGGACCAAAGGATGCGTTCACGTGCAGGCATGGGAGAATAGCACACGACGTGGGGACCACGCGCTCAGAGATATTGATGAGTGGTTTTGGGGGACGCCCGACCCGCACCGTCCCTGCCGTCACCCCCTTTCTCTCTCTCTCTCTCTTCTTTCGTTGTTCCCGCCTCGCGTACTACTGCGGTGACCGGATCAATAAAAATAAAGCCTACGCGGGCCCCGCCTCACTCACCGAACGAGAGCGGGTCCTCTCGCCCCCTCTTAATAAACTATGGTTATAGAATTGGAGGATTAATTAAAAAACTGATTTCTCAATCGGTGGTGAGTCCCCTGATGGGAAGACTGGACTTCACCATCGCTGCGTTGGGAGAAACGGTTAACAATGACCTATGTGGTTCGGTAGAAAGATGACAGGTACCAAGATATCATATTTACATAGTTGATGTAGTTCATGAGTGGATCATAATCAGTTGTAACCTGAGTGTTTGTGCTTTCTTTAGCCCATTGAGGATAGCAAAGCCTTCAGCTTGAATGGGTCAGGTTGCAAAACAAGGAGAAGACTCCGTTGCAACCTTGTTGTCCTGTTTATCTTTGAGTATATATTCAGCTATCTAGGTTGAGCGACATTAGCTTTGGTGATTCTGCTCGTCCACTCTCTTTGCCCAGAAGCTCTTCGGTCTCTCGTCCTCCCATCCCTGCCAATAGGACCTCGATTACCTCTGATGATCATGCGAGGTCTTCAGACCCACCTACGCGACCTTCTCGAAGCGCCTTGCCTCTCGCTTCTCCCCTTCCTGCTACTCGGGCATGCTTGTTCCTTGAGTCGCAAAAGGGCAGCAAAGTGCCATGTGAAGCCACCCTGCTACGCATCCAGAAGAAGTCCAATCTAGTGATCAAACTTGATCCTAAGGAGGTAAACACCGCCAGAGATGATCGATGTTCCCATGGTGTAGGAATTGTTGATATGACTTCAGGTTTCTTTTGTTTCCGATTTATCTCCGAAGAGGAGGTGATCGATGTTCTCTCAAGCGGGCCTTGGTTCATAGATGGTTAGTGTTGAATATTAAATTTTGATGATAAAATTAATTGATAAATGATCTAATCCATATGTTGAGATAAGTGTTACAGGGTTAATTACGATAATGGATAATACATAACGCAGATATTGAGCTAGAGTCAAAGATCGGATGATATGTCGAAGATAAGAACGATGTGCCGGAAGCTCGTCGAGAGTTTGTCGAACGATGTGCCGGAAGCTCGTCAAGAGTTTATCGAGAGTTTACCGAGAGCTCGTCGGGAGTTCGTCAAAAGCTCACTGAGAGTTCGTCGGGAATTCACCAAGAGTGCATCGGGAGTTCGCCAAAAGAATATCAAAAAATTTATCGAAAGTTTGTCAAGAGTTCACCAAAAGAACGATTGACATACTAGACAAAGATTGCTTAGTTAATATCTTAATTATCATAGTTAGAACCAAGATTGAGTTAGGATTGGGAGATAATCCCACAAACTCAGTTAAGAGCTAATTGAGTCCATAATAAGATTGAAATGGGCCAGATGGAAGGCCCACTTGGCTAGGCGGTGGAGCCGCTTGAGGCTCAACCTTTCAAGTGGTTTGGGCAGTGGTATCACCCAGACTGGGTGATAGTACCGTTGGCAGTTAATGATGCCAGACAATGGTACCACCAAAGCCCAATCTCCAAGGCTTTGTCAGGCAGTAGTATTGCCAGACTTGGTGGTGGTACTGCCCAATGTCAGAGTACTTGACGATGGTAACACCTAGTGATGGTGGTGGTACCGCTAGTACCCCGAAAAACTGGGATGAGACACTTTTTGCTTCGTTTTTAAAATCATTGAGGCATATAATGTTAGGAAATCTATGGGTGACATCATATGCGCAACGAAAAAAATATTAAAAATAAAATCTCTAATTTTTCAAAGATTTGTTCATCGTCGTGTAAAGATTGGTGTGTAAAAACCACGAAATTTAAAACTGCATATATGAAATATTATGTTACCTAAGGAGATCGTATACTCCTGAATCTCTATAGATATCTAGGAGAGAGTGAAGGAGGTCAAGTGTCCTCTTCTCTAGCGGTGATCCACACAGCAGAATTGTGACAATGCTCCTCAAAACTCCAAGCCTGCTATCTGAGGAGGAGAATGGGAAGAGAATATAAGAGGCAACCCAAAAAGGCTCTTGCCTATGAACCATTGGTTCCCTCCTATTTATAGAGGTCCCCTATCAACTTAACCCTAATAGATCCTGCCCTATTGTGTATCAGATCTCTATCCAACTACCTAAGCCTCTTAGATTAGTGGATCTCTATCCAATAATCTCTAATTTGCTCTAATTGGATATAAGATTCAATAATTCATGGGCTTATTAGATATTCAATAAGATATGAGCTCCAACGGATATCTCATATCCGAACCTCTACTCATCGCAACGCCTACCATATGTGTGTGACCATGTAAGCCCAATATCGAGCTGGCTGTGAGTCATATATGTCAGAACTCTTTTTAGCTTAGTGAATTATTATCTCAATAATAATTCACTCGACTCATCGATTGTGGAGGTACTAGGCCACTATGCCGTAATCCCCAAACGATACCGAGGAATTCAATCCATTGAACCTGTCTATCCTTAGTTACTATGTACCTATAGTCCCTCATTTATCTAATATCCTAAAGATCGTATTCCGGGCATGGTGCTGTTAGACCCATACGATTTCTACTCTAGTCTCTCTCGGATTCTCCCAAAGAACTCTTTCTCTCTCAATCCGAATAACCCTAGCTAGGGATTTGTCAGATCAAGAACATATGAGATATTCCTCTCATGGTACTGAGAGTGGATGATCCTCAATTGACACTCAATAGTCCTTGTAAGGTTGGCTATCAATCTCGATGATCGACTATGCTAGATCTGAAACCTCCAGACCTATAAGTTCGGTATCAAAGAATGGAGTACTCATATAGGACATTCTTAGTGTCTCAAGTCTAAGGACCAGATACACCACTAGGACTACGAAATCATTGTCTGACAATAAGACATCATCAACCATCCAACATTTCATAAGCGGATCAATCAGTAAACTCATTCTCCAATGAGCACCTGTACTGTATTCTTAGTGTCCACACATGAGCAACTATGAGACCAGCTACGTCCATCATATGTATGGGTATATAGCATACTAGTGTGTCCAGTTATCTCGATTTTCCTCTCGAGTAACCTATAACCGGGATTATTTAGGATATCACAATATAACTATGTCCCTCTCGAGTAACCTATAACCTACGTCCATTAGTATCATGATCTCATCACGATCCGATTCCCATTGCATAGATTCATGGACATCGCAATATATTCAAGCAACAAGCAATATAAAGTGATAAAATGTCAAATAATAACAATAAGCAAAAAGACTTCATGTCAAATCACACGTACCATCACTCACATGATTGGTTTGTAGGGCACTTATGATTAAAAATCTCCCACTTGACCTAAAGCCAATCACCTATGTGTTTGATTCCTATCAGACCCCTATAATGCTCAAAGACAATTTGAGACAACATCTTTGTCAATGGATTTGCGATGTTATCTTCGGATGTAACTCTTTCCACTACTATGTCTCTTCGGGTTATGATCTCTCTAATAAGCTTGAACCTCCTCATAACACTTCTGATGAGACCTAGGTTTTCTCATTTGAGTAATCGCCCCGTTGTTGTCATATTATAAGGGAATTGACTCATCACTACTCGGCACGACTCCTAGATCTATGATGAAGTTCTTCATCCAGACTCCTTCCCTTGCTGCCTCTACTATAATAATGTACTCCGCCTTTATGGTCGAGTCAGCAATAGTATCTTGCTTGGAACTCTTCCAACACATTGTTCCTCCATTCAGGGTATACATATATCCCGAATTTGACTTGCTATCATCGGCATTGGACTAGAAACTCGAGTCCGTGTAACCTTCAACCATAAGGCTACTACCTCCATATACCAATAAAATATCCTTAGTTCTTTTCAAGTACTTAAGAATACACTTTACTACTTTCCAGTATTCTAAGCTTAGATCCGCTTAATACATACTCGTAACACTCAGAGCATGCGCTATATCAGGCCTGGTACACAACATGACATAAATAGTAGATCCTATCGTTGAGGCATAGGGTATTCTATCAATGTTCACCATTTCTTAAGGAGTATTTGGGGACATACTCCTAGAAAGTGATATCCCATGTCTCATCAGTATGAGACCTTTCTTAGAATTTTTCATGTTAAACATTTTGAAAATAGTGTTTATGTACATGGACTGGGACAAGTCAAGCATCTTCTTGGATCTATCTTTATAGATCCAAATCCCCAAGATATAAAATGTTTCCCTTAAGTCCTTCATGGAGAAGTGTCTAGATAACTAAGTCTTTATTATGGATAGCATTCCTACATCATTCCCAATGATCAGGATATCACGAATGGTCATTACGTACCTGCAATAACTTCGTTCAACGAACTGTTCATCTCTTTTGCATGCTTGTTCTAAGACATGACAGCATATTTTGCCTTAGTTTTGTGTGTTTTTACTTGTAAAAATATATGTTCGAATAAGTTGCAGCGCTGTAGTGTGACCGCTTGCCGCGTCGGGCCGAATTGCCCAAAACAACTCTGTTTTCACGTGCCACGACTTATTCTCTACAAGCCACAGTTGCGCTTGAAACGTCAGCCATCTCACAACAACAACTTGTTGGGGTAGAGAGCTCACAAGAAGAAGCTAAATCCTGGATCGACAAGGTTGAGGCCCTAGTTGACCGACTGTCAGATGACACCAAAGACTCCATACAACATCTGCAGGAAGTCATGGCAAAACTCACTTCCAGGGTGACTATGCTCACAAGGGCACTGAATACGGGAGGAAGCAACGCCCACATTGTGTCATCATAAAACTTAAGGGCACCCGAGCCGCATTGTTATGGAGGTGCCCGAGATGCCAAAGAGCTCAAGAATTTCCTATTCGACATGAAACAATACTTTCGAGCTATGAGGCCTGATTTTGAAGAAACTAAAGTTTCTATAGCAACCATGTATATGAACGGAGATGCAAAACTTTGGTGGTGAACCTGTTGGGAGGAGATCCAACAAGGTCAGTGTCGAGTGGACACATGGGAGGACTTGAAGCGGGAGTTAAGAACTCAGTTCCTATTGGAGAACATAGAGTTCATCGTAAGAAGGAAATTGAGATAACTCTGCCAAAGTACTTCCATTCGAGACTATGTGAAGCAATTTTCTGCACTAATGCTGAACATACAGGATATGTCCGAAAAGGATAAGTTGTTCAGCTTCCTCGATAGTTTGAAGCCATGGGCTCAATAGGAACTGCATAGGAGGAATGTCACCGATTTGATTGAGGCAATTGCTGCCACAGAAAGGCTCACTGACTTTGTTCCTCTAAGGACCTGGGAAAAATGAAACAATCTTTAGGAAATCACCCTCTAAAATATTCTCGAGGGAAGGAACCGGAAGACAAACAAAGGAAGAAGAGTTCCCACAAAGGGCCAAGCTCAAAAGGTAAGGTCTTAAAACCTGGAGGATGGTTTTTATGCGAAGGGCCGCACATGGTGAGGGAGTGCCCACAAAAATAGACACTCAATGCTTTAACAGCTTCCATCAATCCCTCCAAATCAAACGAGGGCAAAGACGTTGCCCTTAGTTCAAGTAGTTTAGAATCTAGCAGCGACGATGAGGAATCACAGGGTCCCTGAATGGGAGCAATGCGTTTGTTAATGTATTGCGGGGTCAAGTGGGGGAGAACATGAAGGCAAAGCCATTGAAAGCAAGGAGTAGTGAGCTGATGTACGTGGACATTAAGCTCAATGGCCAAACAACCCGTGCAATGGTGGACACGGGCGCTACCCATAACTTTATTACTAATCGAGAAGTAAAATGACTTGGGCTGATCTTGGAGAAGAACCCAAGTCAGATGAAGGCGATGAACTCGGAGGCCAAGCGGATCTCCGGGTTAGCAAAGGGAGTCCCCATCAAGATCGGAACATGGAGTGGGAGCACGAACATGATGGCGGTGCCATTAGACGACTTCCAAGTGATTCTTAGAATAAAGTTTATGCACACGACGAAGTTGGTGCCAATTGTTGGGGAATCCTTGGGGGCGACATCATATGCACAGCGGAAGAACAAGAAAAACAAAATCCCCGATTCCCAAAGAGATGTTCGTCGTCGTGCGAAGATTAGTACGCAAAAATCCGTGAAACATGAAACTGCGTATAGAGTAGATTGTGTTACCTAGGGAGATCGTATATCCCTGTTTCCTTGCAGATCCTTAGGAGAGGGTGAAGGAGGTCAAGCGTCCTCCTCTCTAGCGGTGATCCACACAGTAGGGTTGCGACGATGCTCCTCAAAACTCCAGACCTACTCTAAGGTGGAGATGGAGAGGAGAATAGGAAACGACAAACAAAAGCTCTCTAGCCCATGGGGCTCTGAATCCCTGCTATTTATAGAGGTCCCCTGTCAAACCCTAATGGGTCCTCCCCTAGTGGATATTGGATCTGCATCCAATAAGACAAGGGCTCCGTCGGATATCTCATATCCGAACCTCTATTCATCGCAATGCCTACCATATGTGTGTGACCCTCTAGGCCCAATATCGAGCTGGCCGTGAGTCATACCTGTCAGAACTCCTTCTAACTTAGTGAATTATTATCTCTGTAATAATTCACTCGACTCATCGACTACGAACGTATTAGGCCACTACGCCATAGTCCCCAAACGATACAGGGGAATCCAATTCATTGGACCTGTCTGTCCTCAGTTACCGTGTACCTATAGTCCCTCATCCATCTAATATACCAGAGACCGTATATCGAGCATGGTGTTGTCAGACCCACACGGTTTCTACTAGAGACTTGCTATAATCGGATTCTCCCGGAGAACTCTTTCTCTCTCAACCCGAATGACCCTGGCCAGGGATTTGTCTGAGCAAGAACACATGGGATATTCCTCTCATGACACCGAGAGTGTATGATCCTCTATCGACACTCAATAGCCCTCGCAAGGTTGACTACCACTCCCAATGACCAGCTGTACTAGATCTGGGACAACCAAACCTATAAGTCTGGTATTAAAGAGTGGAGCACTCATACATGACATCCTTGGTGTCTCAAGTTTAAGGACCAGATACACCACTAGGACTACGGAATTGCTCTATGACAATAAGGCATCATCAACCATCCAACATTCCGTAAGCGTATCAATCAGTGAACTCATTCTCCAATGAGCACCTGTATTGTATCGCTAGTGTCCCTACATAAGCAGCTATGAGACCAGCTACATCCATCATATGGACGGGTATACAACACACAAGTCTGTCCGGTTATCACGATATCCCTCTCGAGTAACCTATGACCGGGATTATTTAGGATATGTGTTTAAAGGTGAATCGATCTCACTATCATGATCTCATCACGATCCGATTCCTATTGCACAAATCCAAGGACATCACAATATATGTATGCATTTATGAAATAGTTATAAAGTGATATATGCCAAAATATAATAAGCAAAAAGATTCTATATTAAGTCACACGTGCCATCACTCTCGTGATTGGCTTGCTGGGCACCTATGACTAGCACCAATGTCATTCCTAAACTCCCTATGTATGATGGGAAGTGATAACCCTTATGTGGTTCCTGTCTCTTGGAGAGGAACCAGGGACCCCCAATAGATATCGGTATTACAACTGATGAAAGGGGTACGAAAATGTGAATTAATATTCGTGGCTGCTATGAAGCTAGAGCCACTCGACAAGAAGGCCATTCATGAACTTGCTGTGATGACGAACATCTTGAAGGAGTTCACAAACATTATGCCATTCGAGTTGCCGAAGACTCTACCACCATGTAGAGGTGTGGATCATCATATCGAGCTGGAGCCAAGAGTGAAGCCTCCAGCGAGACCACCCTACCGCATGCCCTCTCCAGAGTTGGCAAAGCTCAAAAAGCAATTAGGTGAACTACTAAGCGATGGTCTCATATGCAATTCTAAAGCATCATTTAGAGCTTTAGTTGTCATACAAAAGAAATAAGATAGGAGACTTCGACTATGCGTCGATTATGGAGCCCTTAACAAAGTGATGGTGAAGAACAAGTATCCAATCCTGCTCATCGTGGACTTGTTCGACCAATTAGGCAAAGCCAAGTATTTCTCAAAACTTGACCTCCGGTCGAGGTACTAGCAGGTGCGCATTACTAAAGGCGACAAAGCGAAGACTACGTACATGACTAGGTATGGAGTGTTTGAGTTCTTGGTGATGCCTTTCGGCTTAGCGAACACTCTGGCCACATTTTGCACTCTTATGAACCAACTATTCAAAGAGTATTTGGATAAGTTTATAGTCGTTTACTTGGACGATATCATTGTCTACAGTCAAACGCTCGAGGAGCATGTCGAGCACTTTCAGATAATTTTCAAGGTTCTTAGGGAGAACACTTTGTTCGTGAAAAGGGAGAAGTGCTACTTTACTCAAACAAATATCTTATTCTTGGAGCATCGAATCGGTGATGGCTCCATTCGGATGGACAAATTGAAGGTGCAAGCTATTGTGGAATGGTGAACTTCAAAGAAGGTGCCAGAGTTGAGATCCTTCTTTGGTTTCATCAACAACTATTGATGCTTCATAGCAGGGTATTCAAAGCATGTAATTTCACTGACGGAGTTGTTGAAGAAGGAGTAGTCTTGGAGGTGGTCTGATAAATGTGAAGCTGCATTCTAAGATTTGAAGACTACTATGTTGGAAGAACCGATGCTTAAATTGTTGGACTATGGGGAGCCCTTCGAAATCCATACAAATGCTTCAGACTTAATTATTGAGGGAGTACTCATGTAGGAGGGTCATCTGGTAGCCTACGAGAGCCACAAGTTCATCGAGACCGAGCGGTGGTATCCGATGCACAAGAAGGAGATGACAATGGTGGTCCATTGTCTACGAGTTTGGTGGCACTACCTTCTTGGATTGTGATTTGTGCTGAGGACAGACAAAATCGCTTTGAGTTATTTTCAAACTTAGAAGAAACTCTCCCCAAAGCAAACATAATGGCAAAACTTCCTAGCTAAGTTTGATATGACAATGGAGTACAAGCTCGGAAAGACAAATGTCATAGTCGATCCATTAAGTCGGAAAGTGGAGCATATGAATGTCGTACAATTAGAGGGCAGAGGCCAAGCAAGTTAGTTGCACTCCAACTTCCTTTCAAGGATCAGGGATGGACTATATAGTGATCCCCAAATAGTAACCCTGATGCAACTCATTAAAGAATGTAAGGCACGATGATTTTGGGTCTAGGAGAGACTCGTTTACACAAAAGGGAATAGGGTTTATGTCCCTTGAGTGGTCAATTTAAGGCATGAGCTCTTAAGAGAGTGTCACGTTTCCCTTTGGGCTGGACATCTGGGCATTCACAGAACCTTGGCTTTTATGGAGAGGGTCTTCTACTGGTTGAAGATGGGGACTGATATGGAGGAATATGTTTGAACGTGCCTCACTTGCCAATAAGACAAGGTGGAGTAGCGGAAGCCGGCGGGACTTTTGGAGCCATTGCTTATACAAGAAAGGCCATGGGAGAGCATTTCCTTGGATTTCATATTAAGCTTACCGGCAGTAGGGGGACTCGGATCGATACTCGTGGTGGTCGATCGATTTTCAAAGTATGCAACTTTTATTGTTGCACCCCTACACTGTTCAGCAGAGGAGGCGACCAAGCTGATGATGAAGAATATGGTGAAGTATTGGAGAGTCTCGCACAATATCATTAGTGATCGAGATGCTCGGTTCCTAGGACGATTATGGACTGAGCTATTCAATTTGTTGGGGTCTAAGTTATACTTCTTCACAAGCCTCTACCCCCAGACGGATGGCCAAACCAAAATGATAAACTCCCTCTTGGAGCAATATCTTCGGCACCACATAAGTGCCAACTAACGTGATTGGGTGAAGCTGTTGGACATAGCCCAATTCTCCTACAACTTATAGCAGAGATCTATGTCCAACAAAAGCCCCTTCGAGATCATTACAGGACAACAACCGTCGACCCCTCACACCTTGGCTATTGGAGATACTAGGAGTAGTCCATCAGCATATCACTTTGAAAAAGAATGGCATCGAAATGCAGATATCACGCGGGCTTACTTAGAGAAGGCGGCCAAAAAGATAAAGAAGTGGGCCGACTTGGGAAGGCGACCAGAGGAGTGTTGGGCTGGCAGCCCACAGATTCAGCCCATAGTGGGCTTAGGCAGCCCACAGCCCACACCCCCTCTTAACCTAACCCTAATTAACATTAGGGGGGTGTGATGGCTATGTTTTGGAGGCAGAAAAAGGCATAAATAGGGCAGCAACGTGGGAGAAGCATAGAGCCACGGGATTCCAAAGAAAAGGAGGAAAACAAGGCAGAAAAGGAAGAGAAAGAAAGGGAAGAAGATAAGGACAATGCAGAGAGGCTGTTCTCAATCATCTAGTAGTGTTCTCATCTCAGGTTAGATCAAATCTACAGTAAACTCTTGTTGTGATTACTAAGGGAGGTTTTAGATATTGTGGGCAGTGACGTGATCCTTGTATCCCATTTTTTCTCTTGAGATTGTTGCTAGGGTTTAGGGCAAGAGATTGAGATTTGTACATTCATTATTCTCATAGTGGATTATCTCTAGTTTGCCCCGTGGTTTTTACTCTTCACATTGAAGGGGTTTTCCACGTATATCTTGGTGTTATGTTCTATTTGATTGTGATTCCATTTAATTCTGCTGCATATTATGGTCTTCTAGTATTTGTTCATATACAAAGGTTATTCCTGGTTTATATCCCCATCAACTGGTATCAGAGCAAAAGGGTTTTGGTGATTTAAATTTTTGTATTTTAACATGGAGGCTAATAATATTTATCACATGATTAGTTTAAATGGAAACAATTGGATGATATAGAAACCAAGAATGGAAGATCTCTTGTATTGCAAAGATTTGTATGGACCTTTGCAGGGGGATAGTGCAAAACCCACAACTATGACAGATGATGAGTGGAAGAGGTTAGATCGAAAAACAATTGGGTTTATTCGACAGTGGCTTGATGATAGTGTCTTTCACCATGTTTCTACTGAAATTTCTACATATTCTCTTTGGAAAAAGTTGGAAAGTCTCTATGAAAGAAAAACAGCTGGCAACAAAACTTTTTTGATCAGAAAACTTGTGAACCTAAAATATAGAGAGGGTGCTTCTATTGCTGAACATTTGAATGAAATGCAAAGTATTACTAACTAGTTATCTTCTATGAAAATGTCTCTTGATGATGAGTTGCAGGCATTGTTACTTCTCAGTTCATTACTAGAAAGTTGGGAGACACTAGTGGTTTCCCTCAGTAATTCTGTGCCAGGTTGTCACGGACAAACTTCTAAACAAGATGTTTGATGTAATGCTTATGTATGTCCGTGTCTTTTGGTATGTTCATGCTTTGTACAGCATGTAGAGGGATGACCGAAGGCTTAATAGTCCCATTTTAGTTGGGTTGGTGGTCGCTTTAGGCTTGTAAATAAAGGTTGTGTCATGTGGACACGTGTGAGAGATTTTCAATCTGTAATGGACCATTTTACCCTTTGTTGTGCAACTATTCAGAGCTTGTAAAGTCTGTTTGTAATTTGCATTGTCTATAAAGTGTTTTTCGGAGATGTTTGCTTGTGGATCCCGAGTGAGGCGTTTTCTCTGTCCTGTTCTATCTTTTGTGGGTCCTAAGGGATCATGGGAGGCTTCGGGGAGGCTGACCCTTACGGACGGACACGCAAGGGTGCCGCACGACTTAGGCAAAACCAGCTAAGTCCGTGACAAGGTGGTGTTGTCACTATAAGTCAAGTAACAAGCAGTTTGTTGAATGAGGAGTTGAGAAGAAAGAGTTCAGCAACATCTTAGAATGATTCACAGGCACTTATCTCAGAGAATAGAGGAAGGTCAAAGTCTAGAAGCAGTTCACGCATGTGTAGAAGCAAGTCAAGATTAAGAAAAGATATTGTTTGCTATAATTGTGGTGAGAAAGGATATTACAAGAACCAATGTAAGCAACCTAAGAAGAACAAGAAAAAGGGAAAAAAAGTGGAGTCTACAGAGTCAAAGTATAATACTACAACTACAATGCAGGGTGGTGATTATTTAATTTTGTCTCATTCTAATGATATTTTTTCTTGTGTGCATCAGGATCTTGAGTGGGTGATTGACATGGGTGCTTCTTATCATGCTACACCATGGAGGGAGTTTTTTGCTACATACAGGTCTGAAAATTTTGGTGTTGTCAAGATGAGCAACTATAGCACAGCAGACATCATAGGCATGGGTGATATTCATTTAAACACCAACCTAGGCTGCAAGTTGGTGCTTAAGGATGTGAGGCATGTGGTTGACTTGAGGCTTAATGTAATTTCAGTTGGAAGGCTAGATGATGAAGGCTATGAAAGCAGATTTCACAAAGGGCAATGGAAGCTTAGTAAGGGTTCTCTTGTTATAGCTAATGGAAAGAAATGTCATACTTTGTACAGGTTGCAGGCTAAAACTTATGGTGAGCAGTTAAATGCTACAGAAAAAGACTTCAGCATGGAGTTGCGACATAGGCGACTGGGACACATGAGCGAAAAGGGGCTGTAAGCTCTTTCCAAGAGAGAGGTATTACCAGACCTTAGAGGTATATATCTGAACCCTTGTATTGATTGTTTGGCAGGTAAACAACATAGAGTTTCATTTGCTAGTCCTGCTTTATCTAGAAAAATGCATGCCTTAGACCGTGTTTATACAGATGTATGTGGTCCTTTGAGGACAAAAACTCTTGGTGGATCTGTTGATGTTCTTGGTATAAGTGGTGCACTTTATTTTGTCGCTTTTATAGATGATTTTTCCAGGAAAGTTTGGGCTTATGCTTTGAAGACTAAAGATCAGGTGATTAATATCTTTAAAGAGTTTCATGACAGGGTTGAAAGGGAGACAGAAAGGAAATTGAAATGCATAAGATCAGATAATGGTGGTGAGTATATATGATTGTTTAATGAGTATTGCATGTCACATGGGATCCAACATGAGATGATAGTTCCTAGTACACCTCAGCATAATGCAATTGCAGAGAGGATGAACCGCATCATGGAAAAGATCAGATGTATGCTTTCATAGGCCAAGCTACTCAAAAGGGTTTGTGATGAGACTTTAAGGACTGCAGTTGATGTGATCAACTTATCACCATGTACAACCCTAGATGGTGATGTTGCAGAGCATGTATGGTCAGGGAAAGATGTTTCCTATAGGAATCTGAGAGTGTTTGGTTGTCGTGCATTTACACATGTTCCAAATAATGAGAGGTCCAAGCTGGATGGTAAGACTAAAGAATGTATTTTTCTTGGTTACTCACATGATCATTTTGGTTACAGGCTTTGGGATCCAGAAAAGCAGAAGATGTTTAGAAGCAGAGATGTAGTCTTCTTTGAAGATCAAACTTTTGAAGATTTAAAGAAGAAGACACCAGCCAATACTTCTGCAGAAGGATTAGCAGATTGTGACCCAATTATTCCTCCAGTATATCAGAGTGATGGGGGAGATGTGCAGGAAGATGGTGTAGAGCCTGATGTTGATCTACCTGTAGGACATGTTGAGCAAGAAGAAGTAGGAGAGCAAGTTCCAACAGAACCTCAATTGAGAAGATCTTCTAGACAATGTCAACCTTCCAAAAGATACTCTACAGATGAGTATGTGATGCTTACTGATGCAGGTGAACCAGAGAGTTACCAGAAAGCAGTTGAAAGTGAGCAGAAAGAGAAGTGGTTAATTGCTATGCAGGAAGAGATGGATGCTCTTTAAAAGAACCACACTTATGATTTGGTACTGCTACCAAAAGGAATGAAGACCTTACCAAAAGAAAGGCAGGAGATATGCCGACAGCTGGTCGGCATGGCTTCACATTGAGGGGTCATGGGACAGCCTCCCTTATGGGCTGAAGGGGGAGGTTGTTGGGCTGGCAGCCCACAGATTCAGCCCATAGTGGGCTTAGGCAGCCTACACCCCGCACCCCCTCTTAACCTAACCCTAATTAACATTAGGGGGTATGGTGGCTGCGTTTTGGAGGCAGTAAAAGACATAAATAGGGCAGCAACGTGGGAGAAGCATAGAGCCACGAGATTCCAAAGAAAATGAGGAAAACAAGACAGAAAAGGAAAAGAAAGAAAGGAAAGAAGACAAGAACAATACAGAGAGGCTGTTCTCAATCATCTAGCAGTGTTCTCATCTCAGGTTAGATCAAATCTACAATAGACTCTTGCTGTGATTACTTGGGGAGGTTTTAGATATTGTGGGTAGTGACGTGATCCTTGTATCCCAATTTTTCTCTTGAGATTGAAGCTAGGGTTTAGGGCAAGAGATTGAGATTTGTACATTCATTATTCTCATAGTGGATTATCTCTAGTTTGCCCCGTGGTTTTTACCTTTCACGTTGAAGGGGTTTTCCACGTATATCTTGATGTTCTATTCTATTTGATTGTGATTCCATTTAATTCCGCTGCATATTATGGTCTTCTAGTATTTGTTCATATACAAAGGTTATTCCTGGTTTATATCCCCATCAAGAAGTTCAAAGTCGACGATTTGGTGTTGGTGAAGCTCCAACCAACATCACTTTAATTCTTTAGGAATAAAGTACACAAAGGATTAGTGCACAAGTATGAAGGGTCCTTCCCAATTATAAGTAGGGTGGGCAACGTCTCTTACAGGTTGCAGTTGCCGGCGTGGCTCAAAATTTATAATGTTTTTCATACCAGCAACTTGAAAGCCTACCACTCAGATCCACAAGATGCTTCCTGAAGTGTTCCAACTTGGCTATCTCCCACCAGAGTCTTCTACAAGAAGTGAGTTAAAACCATTCTGGTAGATCGTAAGATAAAGCTATCTAATGGAGCTGAGCAGACTGAGTGCTTGGTGAAGTGGCAAAAGCTTCCTTGAACTGAAGCCAGTTGGGAGCCCAAAGACACCCTATGACATGAAGAAGCAATCATCAACAACTACTAACAAGCGTTGACACGGGCATTGATAGTTTAAGTGAGGGAGAATATCACGAACAGTCATCACGCACCCACAACAACTTTGTTCAATGAACCGTTAGTTTCTTTTTCATGATTGTATTGAGACATGGCAACATATTTTTCCTTAGTTTTGTGTGTTTTTTCTTGTAAAAATGTATGTTTGAATAGGTTGCAGCGTTGCAGTGCGATTGCTTGCCGCGCCGGGCCGAACTGCCCAAAACAGCTTTGTTTTCGCATGCCACGACT
Organism: Musa schizocarpa; assembly: GCA_900464855.2. Taxonomy (NCBI): domain Eukaryota; kingdom Viridiplantae; phylum Streptophyta; class Magnoliopsida; order Zingiberales; family Musaceae; genus Musa; species Musa schizocarpa. The sequence continues at coordinate 32,417,960 of LS990915.1, forward strand.
TGTTTTCTGCAAGTCACAACTGCCTGCGAAATGTTGGCCATCTCAGCACCTTAGAACCCCTTAGGTGGCACAAGGTTGGATGGGGCTTCGGTATATTGTTGGCCATTGAAAATCTTTTCACAAGTTCACACGTTAACTTGACGGGAACTTGCGTTTGCTTCCAGCACCCGGTGAGTAGTTGTTTGTGGACTTACAACTATTCATTCCCCCTTCTAAAGTCCTTGTTTTCATCCTTCCACTCTTTTCTCATATGCACATAAGGTGCTTGCTAAATTTCTTGTAAAGCTTTCCTTTTTGCGAGACGTCGGGACTTGTCCGTCGCTTGTTTTAAATCTAATCAATTTTTTGTTTTATAGGTCCTTCGAGACCTGTACGAGGTTGCAACTAGGCTGACTCTTTGCGGACGCATATGTCGTAAGGGTGCTTCATGATTTAGGCAATCCCAGCTAAGTCCGAGAAGTTGGTGCAAGGGTGCTTCGCGACTTAGGCAACTTAAGCTAAGTTCATGTCTTGACCGCAAGGGTGCCTCACGACTTAGGAAATTCCAGTTAAGTCCGTGATACATAGTATGATATAAATAATATACCCTATCTCTGAGGCATAGGGTATTCTATTAATATCACCCTTTCTTAAGGAGTCTTTGGGGACATACTCCTAGAAAGTGATATCCCATGTCTCATCGATATGAGACCTCTTTTAGAATTTTTCATGCAAAACCTTTTGACAATGGTGTCTATGTACATGGACTAGGACAAGTCAAGCATCCTCTTGGATCTATCTCTATAGATCCAAATCCCCAAGATATAGGATGCTTCCCCTAAGTCCTTCATGGAGAAGTGTTTAGATAACCAAGTCTTTACTGTGGATAGCATTCCTACATCATTCCTAATGATCAGGATGTCATCCATATATAACACCAAGAAGGTAATAGCGCTTCCACTTACCTTCCTGTATACACAAGGCTTATTTTCGTTCTTAACGAACCTATAAGATCTGATTGCCTCATTAAATCTTATGTTCCAACTTTGAGAAGCTTGCTTTAGTTTATAAATAGACCTAAGTAACCTACGCACCTTATTTGGGTAGTCCTTAAACACGAATTCCTTAGGCTATATCATATACACCCCCTTATCGATGTTGCCATTGAGGAACATAGTTTTCACGTCCATCTGCTAGATCTCATAATTATAGTGTACTGCAATAACTAATAGAATTCAGATTAATTTTAGCATTGTTATGGGTGAGAAAGTTTCGTTATAGTCAACACCTTGTCTTTGACGATATCCCTTAGCTACTAGCCTTGCTTTATAGGTAGAGACCTTTCCATCTACTTCGATCTTCTTCTTGAAGATCCACTTGCAACCGATGGGTACAATACCCTCGGGTACATCAACTAGGTTCCAAACCTTGTTGGAGTATATGAAATCTATTTCAGAATTCATGGCTTCTTGTCACTTCTCGGAGTCTATACTTGTAATAGTCTCCTCGTAGGTCTAAGGATCAATATCCTCAACATCCTCTCATCTAATATATCCCATATATATCTCAGAAGGATGCGATACTTTGTCGGACCTACGTAAAGTTGGAACTTGTGTGCTAGGTACTTGAACATACTCGAGCTATGGAGTGATGCTTGAGCTAGGTTCTCCAACCTCGCTCAACTCTATCAAGCTCCCATTGTTTCCACCAAGAATGTGTTCCTTCTTAAGGAATACCAATCTCTTAGCTACAAAGACCTTTTAGTCCTCGAGATGATAGAAATAATTTCCATAGTTTTCCTTAGGGTATCCTACTAACTTGCACCACTTCATCCTCGATTATAACTTATTGGTGTTGTATCTTTTAACATAGGCAGGGTAGCCCCAAATCTTAACAACTTTAAGATCAGACTTCTTCCATTTTTATATCTCATATGGTGTAGACACTATCAATTTAATTGAAACTCTATTCATAAGGTAAGCTGCGGTCCCTAGGGCATATCCTCAGAATGAGATAGGTAGGTCAACGAAACTCATCATGGACCACATCATGTCTAATAGTATCTGATTCCTCCTTTCAAATACACCATTGAGTTGAGGTGTATAAGGAGGTATTCATTGGGATAGAATCCCATGGTCCTTGAGGAACTTGGTGAACTCTGTACTTAAGTACTCACCTCCTCGATCTGATCGAAGAGTCTTGATACTCTTTCCAGTTTGGTTCTCTACTTCATTCTTATACTCTCTGAATTTCTCAAAGGCCTCGGACTTGTACTTCATTAAGTACATAAGTCCATACTTTGAGAAATCATCAATCAAGGTAATGAAGTAGGAATAACCACTAATGGCATGAGTTGATATGGGTTTTTACATACATCACTATGTATGAGTTCCAATAACTCATTTGTTCTCTCTCCAATCCCACTAAAAGGAGAGTTAGTCAGTTTTTCATGAAGGTAAGGCTCGCAAGTTGTATACGACTCATAGTCGAATGGATCTAGATATTCATCCTTTAGCAACTTTTGGATCATTCCCTTATGGATGTGACCTAGCTTACAATGCCACATGTATGCACTGTTCACCTTATCTTGTTTCCTCTTGGACACACTTATATTCATGATATGTGGAGCAGTGTCTAGTATAAACAAATAATTATGCAATGTTCCTCTCATGATGATCTCATCATCTAATAATATTGAATAACCATTGTTCTAAAAAACTAATTTATATCCACTAATAGCATACATCAAATGCAATAATAACTCCATTAAGCATATGTAGGGTGACCTCGCCAACAGCTACTACAGTAACTCTTGCTCCATTGCCCATCTTGAGATCCATCTCGTCTCTCGCCAATCTCGTAGGTCTTGCCAGAACCTACAACGAATTACAAATATGATAAGCTACCGGTATACAATACCCATGTGTTATTATAAGAGTTTGACAAATGGAGATTGATCATGAATGTACCCGAAGCTTCTCTAAGCTTCTGTTTTGCCCTCTCTACAAGGTACTCTTTGTAGTTTCTCTTCCAATGCCCATCTTTGCCGTAGTGGAAGCACTGGCCTTTATCCTTTGCTAGTTCTTTCTTAGCAACCTTTGCTTTACCCGGTTTGCTCATGCCCTTACCCTTCTTAAGGGACTTTTTTGTTTTCCTTTTCTTTCTGGTCTCACTAGTATAGAGAACTGACTTCTTTTTCTTGATAGTGCTCTCTGCTTCCCTCAACATATTAAGTAGCTTAGGGAGAGTCACCTCAAGCTTATTCATATTAAAATTCATTATGAATTGTGAAAAGAAATCTAGTAGGTGCTGAAGCATAAGATCTACACACAGGTTATCCTCTTGGACCATTCCTAGACCTGTGAGTTTCTTTATCCAATCAATCATATTTAGGACATGGTTCTAAACAAGTGTCCCTTCAGTCATCCTAGTGTGGAAGAAGCTCTTGGATATCTCATATCGTTGAGTCCTTCCATATTCCTTAAATAGTTTACGAATATATAGGATAATGGATCTGGCATCCATCTTTTCATGTTGTCTCTGTAACTCAGGAGTCATGGAGCCCAACATGTAACACTAAGAAAGAGTGGAGTCATCTATGTACTTCATGTAGCGAGTGATCTCATCCTCGCTTGCCCCTTCCTCGGGCGTAGGCATCACTGTATTAAGGACATATGTGATTTTCTTCGCCGTAAGAATAATTCTCAAGTTGCGGAGCTAATATGTATAATTTGGACCAATGAGGCGGTTGACATTAAGTATGCCACATAAGGGATTTGAAAGCGATATATTTCTAAAAATAAAGATGCAGCAAAAATAAATAATATGCAAATTTTACAAAAAATGAATAATCAAGATTTGAACTTCTATCTTAATATGCTCCCACTATTTTACTAGTGATGTTGAATCTCGGATTTTGATGATGAAGTCAATTGTCATTTGGTTATCTATTCCATATGTTGAGATAAGTGTGTAGGATTAACTACGATGGTAGTAAGACATGCAGCAGGTGTTAAGCCGAAGTCAAGACCAAGATCACGTTGGGGGTTCAAGAATTCGTCGGAAGTCCGGATGATCGTCGGAGGTTATGAGGGAATGATAAAACCCTAAAGTCTTATCGTAAAAGAAATGAAAGAAATGATAAGGCTCTAATAGAAAGGGGAGAAAAGTGAATGATAATGATTATTTCGAGGGGATTGGTCTCCTTGATCACTTCGAGGGGATCAGCCTCCTAGGGTTTATCCATATAGTGGAATAACATTTCATTGATTAACTAATTTATTCCAAAAGAAAGGGTTACATCAATATTTATAGAGTTCCACCTAGAGTCCATCAGGACTTGGACTCTTAATAATAAATAAATATTAAATAAATCTCTACTTGACTCTAACTGAACTAAATAAACTCAATAAACAACTGAATTAAATAGACTTAATAAACATTATTCAAAAGCTCAGAAAAAGGGTCCTAATAGTTCATCCCTCTTCAAATCAGTCTTGTCCTTATGGTTGAACAACATCAATCTTGAGGAGCTTCTCTTTCAGCACTTTAGTCATAGACTATCTGCAACGCATCACAACCCGTTGATCAAGTAAATATAGTCTCTACTTTTTGATAGTGTAAGCAACTAGTCAGTCTTTCAGTGTAGTAATCGTTGCAAGAAACTTCTGGCCCTATATAATCAATTTTATCTTTGAACCTTGGCTATCACAAGTGAAAATTCATCCATCAACGATCTTTATTTCGAATCTATCATAGTCTTCATTGTGGTGGGCCAATCGGTCAATAGTCTCACTGTCCATAAAATTGTTAGTGCTACCAGTATCAATCAAAACTATAATAGGCTGATGTTCTAGAGTTCTGCTAACTTCTATAGTTTGCAGGTTAGAGTAGCCGGTTAATGCATGCATTGTATGTATGGTAGGTCCAATATCTTCATTAGAATTTATACCTTCATGATCGGAGTCCACATTCTTAGCTTTTAGTTCCTCTCCCATTGGCTCAATCATCACAAGTTGCCCTTGTTTGCATCGATGCTCTTTACTCCACCTTTCATCGCAATGCCAGTACATACCCTTCGCTGATCTTTCTTTAAGTTCTACTTGGGTTAGTCTGCAAGTGATAGGATTTCGACTAGGAGTAGATGGGGTGTGCTACTTGTTGATCACCTATTTATTGACACCTCTATTTCGATGATATTCCATATTGATTTTTTCCTCGGCGTGTAAATGAAATCGTAGCTATCATGGTGCGGGGTTGACGAGCCTTAACTTCACACCGAATCTCCGGATTAAGCCCTTCAATAAATGTATCTAAAAGTTGTCATTCCGACCAATTTCTAGCTTGATTTGACAATCTTTCAAACCTACTCTGATATTCCAACACTATAGAAGTTTGACAAATTTTGGCGAGCTGGCCATCAACATTCTCATATTCAGATAGGCCAAATCGAACAAGAAGCCCTCTTTTGAAATTCTCTCATGAAGAAACTCCGTAGACAGTTTTATACCAATCGTACCACTGGATTGTATCTCCATCGAACTGGATTGAGGTAGCTTCTACCTTAGATTCCTCTAGGATTCTATGAAAACGGAAATTTTTTTTTGCCCTAGAGATCCAACTGGTCGGATCTCCATCTTTCCATCTTGGAAATTCCACCTTCATGTGTGAGTAGTTTGTGTCACAATATTGGGGTCATTTTCCTATATTTTCATATTTGTGCAACGTAGAACTTGAGCTCCCATCTTGTTGAAATTTGTTGAGGCTCTCTAATATGCTCTTTTTGAAATCATTAAGTGTTTCTTATAGCCGGTTCTCAATTCTGATTTCCCATGCTTCCATTTGTGCTTTCACTGAGTTATCGGTGGCTATTATGCAAGACTACAAATCTGGGTTCTCAACTCCTATTTTTGATGCCGGTCAAGGGCATCAGCACTGTCAATGCGAAGTTGCCGAGGAGGTGGATGCCGAGGACAATGCTGCAGTCACTGCATTGGAGGAAGAGTTGCTGCCCTATTTCTGTCGCTACGTGGGGTGAGAGCGCCGAGGTTGGAAGGCGACTGCGTCGATGTGGCTGCAGCTGCTATGACCCAAGGGGCGATCGTTGAGCAGCGGGGTTGAGGCTATGGTGATGGCAACCTATGGTGATGGTGTTGCTGGGGTAGTGCCGCCAAGGGCTCACCGCTGCGGTGGCTGCGACGGCGCGGATGGAAGGCAGTGTTGCTTTGTCTTTATCGCATTGCGGAAGGAGGCGCTGGTGACGGTGAGGGATCGCATCCGGTTGAGGAAACGGTGATGGCTGCAGCAGTCGTGGTTGCCTTGGTTTGATCGCCATGAGTAGGGATGGTTGAGCGACTGCAGCTGCGACCTAAGGGAAGGCAACGATGGTGGCGCGGTTGGGGTAGCATTGCTGATGATAGAAGCAACAAAGGGGTTGGTCCACTGGTCGGGAAATAGTGGCCACGACCCTTCTCGCTCAAGTAGGGTGGAGCAGCAAGGAGGGAAAGCTGCTGGCCAGGGAGCAGCAGTGACGGTGGTCACTGGGCGGAATGCAACGACTGCGGTGGGGCTGGCTCACCGCTGCTCCCTGGCCGGAATGCAACGACTGCGGTGGGGCTGGCGGAAAGCAGGGGAGGCAGGGGCTCTTTCGACCAGATGGGCTTCAAAGGGGAGAGGATGTGGTTGTGGTGGGTACGATGCAACGAGGAGGGGAGGTTGCTGGCTGGGGAGCGGCGACAGTGGTGGTCGAGCGGCCGAGAAGCAACAGTGGCGGTGGAGAAGGGGGAGTCGGCGGTGTCACGGTTGGGAACAAGGGCAACCAGTTAGTTGCCCTGTTTCTGTCACTATGGATGCAGAGCAAGGGGGATCGGCGTTGGGAGGCGTGCGACAGTCGTCGCACGGTGGCTGGCAGTGATGCTCAGCAACAAAGGAGAGGGGTGGCGTTGAAGTGGCCGGGAAGCAGCAGCGATGGTAGAGGCAACTTGTGCTTGTGGCAGTAGAGGGACCGGTGGCTGCTCTATTTCTATCGCACCACAAAAACAGTGACGCCGATAGATTGCACAGCCAAAGCTGCAACCAAGGGAAGGCAGCGATGGCGGTGCGGCTAGGATAGCGTCGCTGATAGTAGAAGCGGCGATGGGTGGTCCATTGGCTGGGAAACGGCGGCCCCGTCCCTTCTTACTCGAGTGAGATGCGGGCAGCGAGGAGGCAAGGTCGCTAGCCGCGGGGGCAGTGGTGGCAGTGGTGGCTGCTAGCTAGGTAGCAGCGGTGGCGGTGGTGGTCCGTTGGTCGAGAAGCAACAGTAATGGGTGGGCTGGCCGGAAGCAGGGGAGGTAGGGGTGCCGGCCTTCTCTCTTCTTCTTTCTCTCTCTTTTTTTTTTTTTTGGGATGATGATAGCTACTTAGTGGCTGGGCAGCAGTGGCGACGGTGGAGAACGGGTTGCCCTGCAGCGGTGGTGGTGGTGGAGAAGGGAAGTAGGGGTGCGGTTGACGGTTGCCGACCTCTTCTTTCTCTCTCTCTCTCTTTTTTTTTGTTTTTGAGATGACGAACTGCAGCGAGAACGTCGAGGATTGCTACTATGATACCAAATGATAAGACCCTAAAGTCATGATAAGACCCTAAAGTCTTATCGTAAAAGAAATGAAAGAAATGATAAGGCTATAATAGAAAGGGGAGAAAAGTGAATGATAATGATCGCTTCGACGGGATCGGCCTCCTTGATCGCTTCGAGGGGATCGGCCTCCTTGATCACTTCGAGGGGATCGACCTCCTAGGGTTTGTCCATATAGTGGAATAACATTTCATTGATTAACTGATTTATTCCAAAAGAAAGGGTTACATAACTATTTATAGAGTTCCACTTAGAGTCCACCAAGACTTGGACTCATAATAATAAATAAATATTAAATAAACCTCTAATTGACTCTAATTGAACTAAATAGACTCAATAAACAACTGAACTAAATAAACTCAATAAACATTATTCAAAAGCTCAGAAAAAGGGGCCTAATAGGGAACAATCCGAGAAGTCCAAGAGCTTACCAAAGAAGCTCGTCGAAACTCACCAAGAGGATCGTTGCAAATCCAGGAGTTTGCTAGGATTCCGCTAGAGCAACGCCGAGGGTTCGTCGGATGTTCGCTGGAAGTTCGCCGAAAGCTCGCCGGAAGAAGCAATTAATGCACCGGAACACGATCTGCGGTATTGATATCTTAATTATCATAGTTAGCATGTAGATTAAGTTAGGATTGGGAAGGGATCCCATTAACTTAATCTGGGGCCAACTGAGCCTTTGGTAAACCCAAATTGGGTCGAATGGATCAGCCCAAGAGTTCTGGGCAGTAATACCGCCCCTATCAGGCGGTGGTACCGCCTGAGCTCGATCTCCGAGCGATGTCAAGCGGTAGTAACGGCCAGACTGAGCGGTAGTACCACTTAGTGACAGATGACATGCGGTAGTACCACCCAGTTATACCGGTGGTACTGCTAGGACCTCGGAAATATGAGAATGAACACTTTTGAACTCCGAATTCAAACTGATTGGGGCCTATATAAACCCCACCATTTCCTGCATGAAAGGAAACCGAAAACTTGCTTTTATTCTGAGTATTTGAGAGCTTAAAAGTATTGTAAAAGGCTAGAGTTCCTCTCCCTCTTTTCTTTCTAAGTCTTGATCATTCAAGAGAGGAGTGAAAACTTATAAGGGTTGTCTCCTAAGCCCGTTAAAAGGAGAAAAGCTGTAAAAGGGTGGTTGGCCTTCGCCTATTGAAAGAAGGCCTCTAGTGGACGTCAGTGACCTCGTCGGAGGAGGAAGCCAAAAGTGGATGTAGGTCAAGATTGATCGAACCACTCTAAATCTTGGTTTGCAGTTACATTCTGCTCTTTATCTTAATGCAAACTGCCTCTGTTGCTTTATATCAACTATACTTCTGTTTGCTCTCAAGTTAAAGATCTTTCCAAAACGGTTTTCGTATGAAGTCTTTTTAAATCGACGAAAGTTTTTCGCTGCACTAATTCACCCCCCCCCCTCTTAGTGCTCTTGATCCTAATAATTAGTATTAGAGCGGGTTCACTCTTAGTTGGATTAAAACTCAAGAGAGATGGCATATGCCGGAAACCAAGAGAGTTACTTTATTACACGTTCGCCCATGTTCAATGGGATAAACTATACCTATTGGAAGACCGGAATGAGGATCTTCCTTATTTCCATGGATTTTGAACTTTGGAATATTGTTGAAAATGGATTTTCAAAGTCTTCTCTTCCAATGATCAATTGTAATGAATTGGAGAAAAAGACTTTCGCTCTAAATACAAAGGCTATGAATGCCTTATTTTGTGCACTTGATAAAAACGAGTTCAATCGTGTTTCAATTTATAAAACAACATTTGATATTTGGCATAAACTCAAAGTGACTCATGAAGGCACGGGTAGAGTGAAAGAGTAAAAAATCAATCTTTTAGTACATTCTTATGAACTTTTTCGAATGAAACCGAGCGAGACCATAGGTGACATGTACACCCATTTCATAGATGTCATCAATAGTCTAAAAGGACTCGGTAAAAGTTTTTTAGATTTCGAGCTCGTTAATAAAATTCTAAGATATCTTCCAAAGAGTTGGGACCTTAAAGTCACTACTATTCAAGAGGTTAAAGATTTAAATAACTTCCCTTTTGAAGAAATAATCGAGTCATTAATGACCTAGGAAATGACTTGCAAAGCTCATGAAGAGCATGAGGACACCCTTCCAAAGAATAGGAAGGATATGACACTTAGAACTAAAAAAGATCTCTAGAGAGAAAACTCAAGTGATGAGGACGTTGATGATGACTTGACACTTCTAACAAGAAAATTTAAAAAAATCATTAAAAGAAATAAATTTAAAAATGATACTAAAAATAAATTTGAACAAAAAAAGGACCAAATTATTTGCTATGAATGCAAGAAGCCGGGACACTATAAAAGTGACTGTCCCCAAGCCAAAAAGAGAATACCAAAGAAGAAGGCGCTCAAAGCAACGTGGGATGACTCAAGCATATCCGATGAAGAGGAGTCCAACACCGAGCAAGTTGCTCATTATGCACTCATGACCATTGGAGAAAAGGTATCAAATTTAATTGATGTAGATTTATCATTTGATGAATTATTAAATGCTTTCCATGATTTATTTGATGAATGTAAAACAATTAGTAGAAAATATAAATTATTAAAAAAGGAGCATGATATTCTTGTTAGTAATTTTAATAAATTAAAAATTGAACATAATGATAGTTTAGTTCTATGTACGAAATGTCATAACTTAGAAGCACTCCAAAAGGAGAACTTGCTACTCAAGGACATCTTGAAGAAATTAGAGGTTGGTAGCAAGTCGTTGAACATGATCCTTACCGATAAGGGTCACGTTCCTAAAAGAAGTGGAATCGGATTTATGAGAAGCTATCACCAAAATCCAACCACTTTCATTAAAGGCTCTATCTTGCATGTTTCGTACCAAAACAAGTGTAACTTTTGTTGCAAATATGGACATAGAACTTATCATTGTCCATTCAAGAAGATCAACCATAACAAATTGATTTGGGTTCCTAAAGGAACCGTAATAAATTCCATACAACATGACAAACAATTTAGAACAGTTATTGAGGCACCCAAGATTAAATGGGTACCTAAAAATCATCCTTTTTTGTAGAAACATATATCATCACAAGCTAGGAGCAAGAGATAGTACCTTGATAGTGGATGCTCAAGGCATATGACCGGAGATCCATCTCAATTCTCTAAGCTCACTAGCATATACGAAGGCTATGTCACCTTTAGAGACAACAACAAGGGTAAAATCAGTGGCAAAGAAACCATAAGTAACAAATCCAACTTCTTTATTGAAGATGTTTTATTAGTTGATGGTTTAAAACTTAACCTCTTGAGCATTAGTCAATTGTGTGATAAAGGATATATTATCAAATTCGAATCTAATACTTGCATCATTGAAAAACCATAAAAAAAAATCTATGATTGCATTAAAACAAAATAATGTATACACCATTGACATCAATGATCTTTGTAATGAAATGTGTTTCTCAGTTTTGAATGACGATGCTTGACTTTGGCATAGGAGATTAGGTCATGCTAGCATAAAACTAATCACCCAAATTTCATTCAAAGAACTTGTAAGAGGAATTCCTCATATCAAGTTCATTAAAGATAATATGTGTGATGCTTGTTAATTAGGAAAACAAATAAAGGGTAGCTTCAAATCTAAGAATTAAATAAGCATCCCTAGACCTTTACAATTGATCCATATGGACTTATTCGGACCAATCTCTACATCAAGCCTAGGAGGTAGCAAATACGCTTTTGTTATTATAGATGATTATAGTAGATACATATGGACTTATTTCTTGAAACACAAAAGTGAATGCTTTAGATATTTCACCAAGTTTTGTAAACTTGTTCAAAATGAAAAGGGTTCTATGATTTCATCAATTCGAAGTGATCATGGTGGTGAATTTTAAAATCGTGATTTCGAAGAATTTTGTAAATATAATGGATACAACCACAACTTCTCTACTCCAAGAAATCATCAACAAAATAGAGTAGTAGAAAGAAAGAATAGAAATTTACAAGATATGACAAGAACCACGTTGAATGAACATAGTCTACCCAAATATTTTTAGGCCGAAGCCATAAACAAGGCATGCTATGTTATGAATAGAATTCTAGTAAGACCCTTACTCACCAAAACCCCTTATGAGTTGTGGAACAAAAAAGAACTCAATGTTTCATATTTTAAAGTTTTTGGGTGTAAGTGTTTTATATTGAATGAAAAAGATACCTTAGAAAAATTTGATGCTAAATCCAATGAAGGAATTTTTCTTAGTTATTCCTCGATTTCTAGAGTATTTCATATCTTCAATAAAAGAACTTTAATTATAGAAGAATCCATTCATGTTATTTTTAATAAGATTTTATAAATTAAGAAAAATGATTTTGATGATGATGTTAACTTTGATACTTTGAATTTAAATGAAACCCTTTCTCCAACTAGCAACTTGGATGCATCCACTTCCAAAACATCCTTACCCAAGGATTGGAAGTATGTAGATGCTCATCCTAAGGAGCTAATCATAAGAGACACATCTAAAGAGGTTCAAACACATTCTTCTCTTAAAAATTTTTGTGTCGTCGCTTTTCTCTCCCAAATTGAACCTAAATGTATTGACGAAGCTATGAAAGATGATTCATGGATTATCGTAATGCATGATGAGTTAAATCAATTTGAGAGAAATGATGTGTAGGAGCTTGTTCCTAGGCCAAATGACCATTTAGTTATTAGTACTAAATGGGTCTTTAGAAACAAGCAAGATGAATATGGTATCGTGGTTAGAAACAAGGCTAGATTAGTGGCCAAAGGTTTCAATTAAGAAAAATATATCGATTACGAAGAAACCTTCGCTCTTGTGGCTCGATTAGAAGCCATAAGGATGCTCCTTGCCTATGCTAGTAGTAATAATTTTAAGTTGTTTCAAATGGATGTTAAAAGCGCATTTCTTAATGGTTTTATTTTCGAAGAAATTTATGTTGAACAACCTCTTGGATTTGAAAATAATAATATCCCTAATCATGTGTTTAAATTAACTAAAGCTCTCTATGGTTTAAAACAAGCCCTAAGGGCTTGGTATGAGAGACTTAGCTCTTTTCTTATTGAAAATAATTTCTCTAAAGGCAAGGTCGATACTATATTGTTTATCAAAACTTTTGAAAATAATTTTCTCATTGTTCAGATTTATGTTGATGATATTATCTTTGGTTCTACGAATGAATCTCTTTGTAAATCTTTTGTTAAAACTATGAGCCTTGAATTTGAAATGAGTTTGATGGAAGAATTAACCTTCTTTTTAGGCATACAGATTAAGCAAATAAGCAATGACATCTTTATTAGTCAAACTAAATACGCTTTAGATTTGCTAAAAAGATTTAATATGGATAGCTCAAAAGCTATCAACACTCCTATGAGGACCTCCACTAAGTTAGAAATTGATGAAAGTGAAAAAAGTTTTGATCAAAAAACTTATAGGGGTATGATAGGAAGTTTACTTTACCTCATTGTAACTAGACCAGATATCATGTTCAGTATAGGACTTTGTGCTAAGTTTCAATCGAATCCTAAGATACCTCATCTCAAATCAGTTAAAAGAATACTTAGATATCTTAAAGGTACCATAGATCTAGGATTATGGTATCCAAAATCCGAGAATTTTGAGCTAATTGCTTATATTGATGCGAATTTTGCTGGGTGTAGACTAGATAGGAAAAGCATAACAGGAACATGTCAATTTTTAGGACATGCCCTTGTTTCCTAGTCATCTAAAAAATAAAACTCGGTTGCACTATCAACAACTGAAGCTGAATATATTGCAGCTAGTGCATGCTATGCACAAGTTGTGTGGATGAAAAACACCTTTAGTTCATCTTAAAAATATTTTCATTAAATGTGATAACACAAGTGTAATATGTTTAACAAATAATCTCATTCAACACTCAAGAATAAAGCATATTGATATTAGATATCACTTTATACGAGATCATGTCACTAATCATGATGTAATTATAGAGTTCATTAATACTAAACATCAACTAGCTGATTTTTTACAAAGCCTTTAAGTGAAGAACAATTTGATTTCATTAGAAGAGAATTAGGAATGTTGATTTGTCCGAATGCATGAACTTATTAAATTGGTTTTTTGGACTTTCTTGATTCTATGATCAATCACTTAATGCTGAAAATCTTATGATATAAATTTTACATGACTATATGCTTCAATAACATGTTGGAAATTGTGTCTTGATTTCCATGTTGATAAGCATGTTTTACCTTCATGATTTTGTTTGAAAAGCTAGGCAAAACTTTATCCGAATGCATAAATTTGTTAAACTTTATTTTCGGACTTTCTTGATCCTAACAATGCATGATTTTGTATTTCTCTTCCGGATTAAATGTATTTCTTGAATGGAACTTTCATGAGTCTATGTCATATCAAGTTTATTTAATAACAATGCTCCATGATTTTTGACATATGGAATTGATTAACAAATGCATCTCTCATGGATTTACCTTGTGAAAAATAATTTTTAATTGAGAAATGGATTTGATGAAATGAATTCCTTCTTGATGAAGAAAGATTTTTTTTTAATGAACATTTGCAAGAATTTAATTTCACATATATATCTTGATTCTTATAAAAATGAAGCATGATTTAATCTCTTATCATTTTTAACTTCATTCAAAGTTAGTTCACAATGGCTTTCCTCCATACAAAACGTTAATGACAAATAAGGAAGAAGTAATCAAAGCTATCTCCTTAATGGACTTTTGAATTATACTATGTTATGATTGCTTGAAAAATAATTTGTATAAATGGAATCTTATGATTGAAAAATAATATGAATCTTTACCACACTTATTACTATGCTTGAAATCCGCTTGAATTGTTCTCCTTTTTGTTGATGACAAAGGGGGAGAAACATATGGTAAATTGATGATAGAATGAATTGCTATGATTGTCATATTTGCATTAATGATAAGATATTTAGAGCTTACATTGTAATTTTACAATGTTGATATCTTGCCATATGATGAATTGCTATGATTGCTATCTTTCACATATGAAATCTAAGACTTGAAAATTGATGTCAAGCCTTGACATCATACATCATGATAGGAATCATGATGGGGGTATTGATAAGTTTAAATGAACTTAACTTATCAATATGTCTCTTGAATTCAAAGGCTTTGAATTCAAGAATAATTTATCTCAAGCATGGCATATAGATAGGGAGAGTTAAGGTTAACTCCATCATCAATTGATTGTCATCATAAAAAAGGGGGAGATTATTGAATCTCGGATTTTGATGATGAAGTCAATTGACATTTGGTTATCTAATCCGTATGTTGACATAAGTGTGAAGGATTAAATACGATGGCAGTAAGACATGCAGTAGGTGTTAAGCCGGAGTCAAGACCAAGATCACGTTGGGGGTTCGAGAGTTCGTCGGAAGTTCGGACGGTCGTTGGAACAATCCGAAAAGTCTAGGAGCTTGCCAAAGAAGCTCATCGGAACTCGCCATGAGGATCGTCGCAAGTCCAGGAGTTTGCCGGGAGTCTACCAAAGCATCGCCGAGGGTTCGTTGGATGTTCACCAGAAGTTCGTCGGAAGCTCACCAGAAGAAGCGATTGACTCACCAAAACACGATCTATAGTATTGATGTCTTATTGTCATAGTTAGTATGTAGATTAAGTTAGGATTGATAGGTGATCTCATTAACTTAATCTCGGGCCAACTGGGCTCTTGGTAGACCCAAATTGGGCCGAATGGATCAGCCCATTCGGACCCAAAATTCCTGGCCGACGGTGGCACCGCCCAAGAGACTCAGTCTCCCAGGAGTTCTAGGCGGTAGTACCCACCTTGTCAGGTAGTGGTACCATCAGTAGTTATTACTGCCAACGGTGGTATCGCCCTTGTCAAGCGGTGGTATCGCCTTAGCTTGGTCTTCGAGCGATGTCAGGCGGTAGCATCGCCCAGACTGAGCGATAGTACCGCTCAGTGACAGATGACAAACAGTAGTACCACCTAGTTATGGCGGTGGTACCGCTAGGACCCCAAAAATTCAGGAATGGACACTTTTGAGCTCTGAATTCAAACTGATTGGGGCATATATAAACCGCACCCTTTCCTGCATGAAAGGAAACCAAAAGTTTGCTTTTATTCTGAGTATTTGAGAGCTTAAATGTGTTATAAAAGGCTAGAGTTCCTCTCCCTCTTTTTTTTCTAAGTCTTGATCATTCAAGAGAGGAGTGAAAACTTGTAAGGGTTGTCTCCTAAGCCCATCAAAAGGAGAAAAGCTGTAAAAGGGTGGTTGGCCTTTGCCTATTGAAGGAAGGCCTCTAGTGGACGTTGATGACCTCATCGGAGGAGGAAGCCAAAAGTGGATATAGGTCAAGATTGACCGAACCACTCTAAATCTCGGTTTCTATTTACATTCTGCTCTTTATCTTAATTGCAAACTGCCTACGTTGCTTTGCATCAACTATACTTCCATTTGCTCTCATGTTAAAGATCTTTCCGAAACAGTTTTGGTACGAAGTCTTTTTGAACCAACGAAAGTTTTTCGCTGCACTAATTCACCACCCCACCCCACCCCCTCCCCTTTTAGTGCTCTTGATCCTAAGAAGTGAGTCATGCGACACACTCATCACATGAAATGGAAGTCTCCAGCAGATTTCTAGTGGGGATCGGGATCCAATCAGTGTCTTAGTATAATCTCAGGGACTCACACTCATCACATGAAATGTAAGTCTCCAGCAGATTTCTAGTGGGGATCGGGATCCAATCAGTGTCTTAGTGTAATCTCAGGGACTCGACCAATCACACTAAGCCCAAAAGGTAGGTCACTCTTACTGATCATAACTCCTTGTGATTCTTGTCCTATTCGGCCTCTGAACCACCATAGTCTTGATGGACTCGACCAACCATGATGTTCGGTTAAGTCAACACCATCGTTACAAGATGAGTCTGATTCGATGATATACCCTCGAGAGACTCGACCAAGTATACAATGTTGTTAGGACTCTAGCTAGGAGAGTCATAATTGAGAGCGACATTTATGTAAAACTTACTTAAGCCAACCCCTATTAAAGAGGTGAAGAGGCCGGCTAGGGTTAGGAGGTTGTTTCCTAGAGAAGAATTATGAGTTGTAAAGGAATAGGAGTCTTGAGTAGGAGTCCTATTAGGAGTTAGGGTTTAGAAGCCCTATAAATAGCCATGTATTCCTCCTCTTTTACTAAGCAATAGATGAATCTTTTCTGCAACCTTTGAGCAACAACTTGGAGGGAGGAACCCCTATAGAGTTCCAAGGAGGCCGATCCCCTAAAGAGATCAACCCCAAGTTTAGAATCTGCAAGGGTTCTATCACCTGGTATTAGAGTAGCGTTCTTGGCATCTCGCTACCCTTCCACAGCCATCCATTAACTCTCCACAGCCACCCAAAGCAATTCTCACAATTGCTTAAAAGATCATCGCCAAATTTCACCGTCATCTCCACCACCGCTGATCATGCTTTGATCTCCCAGTGAATTACAACAGGTTCTGGTTTCCTACCTTACTGCTACTGCAATTTAGTTATCCTTATTTGAAAATCCCAAAAAAATTATTCCTATATTGCTGCATAAACTTTTCATCACAAAGTTTTCATCTCTACGACGAAAGATACATTGCAGAATTCCAACTGTCTAGCACCGTCTGTTTGATCTTGCTATTGTGTTTTTTCTATCCAAATCTCTACGAAATTTTTATGACATCTTTGACACTTCCTAACAGCAGATTTTCCTTTAGTTTTGTCAAAAAATTCTCAATATAAACCATTTATCTTTTACGTCTAATCTGCTATACTTGAAAATCTGCATTGTAAAATTTTAGTCGCGTAGCACTATTTGTTGATCTTGATACAATGTTTTTTCTATCCAAATCTCTCTGAAATTTTTATGATAGCTTTGACACTTTCTAAAGTGGATATTTCTTTGATTTGGTCAAAAAATTCTTAATATAAATCATTGATCTTTTATGTCTAATATGCTACACTTGAAAATCTGTGCTGCAGAAAATTTCAGCCGCATATCGTTGCCTTAACCCATCTATTTGCAATCTTTTTTTATTAAAATCTCTTATACACTTCATAGATTATCTTGGCTTCCATATAATATTGATCTATTAAGGAATTCATCTCTAAAAATGGTTTTGTGTTGCTATAAATTTTTGTCGCAAACTGCTGAAATTTTTCGATGAGAATTCTACTATCGCAACTTGCACCAATTTCGTTGCTATTATACTGCCAAAATTTTCTTGATTAAATTAAAAATCCTTGCTCTCATATAAACTGAGATTTTGTTATTGATTCCCTCCTCAAATCTCTCAAGTTTTTGGTGGAAATTTCATTGAGAAACCGTTGTTTCTTCGACGATAATTCTGCTCTTACAAGACAGCACATATTTGCAGCAACTTCCACTGATTTCTATCAAACCGTTGCTGCCATCTACCACAGATCCAAAACTTACGTCCACAGCTCTAAAACTGCATCAAACGACAATCTCAAACTGCACCCAAAACAGCCACAAAATGAGCCTAAACTGTAACTTACATCCACCAATCCACCAACCCTTTCGACCATCACTTCTCTCAACCTATACATGCCTTTAACCCAACAACAAAAGAGAGATTTTAACATCATAGATTTGGAGGTATATACTATGGCATCTAAGGAGGCAATCAATGCTAAATTTGAAGCCATGGAGGCACGAATGGAAGATAAGATTCGGACGCTCTTTATCGAACTCAGATTAGGCCTACCACTAAGCCCGAAAAAATCATATCAAGGAGAGAGCTTTGCCCAATCGCACCAAGCCCGAAGAGATGAATTCCAAGGGAGGGGAGGCTCTATGACTGACCCCAACTATCCATGCATAAGGGTAAATTTCCCTAGATGGGAAGAAGGAGACCCGATTGGTTGGATCTCGCGCACGGAGCGATATTTTCGGTACCACAAAACCGCGGATGCATCTATGGTTAAAATTGTAACTATACATCTTGAAGGGGATGCTATACAGTAGTTTGACTAGTTTGAACACACTTATGGAGTCCTTTCATGGCGACAATTCAAAGAAGGACTGTTGATCCGCTTTAAACCAATCGATTACAAGAATATTGACGAATAACTAGCAAAGATCCAACAAACCTCCACCATTCAGGAGTACCAAACCAGGTTTGAAAGGTTATCTAATCAAACTTGTGATTAGTCTCAAAAACAGCTATTGAGGACCTTCATTGAGGGCTTGAAGTTGGAGATCCGAGGAGAAGTTAAAGCGCGACAACCGTACACGCTTATGGTAGCCATCTCTTTCGCACGACATCAAGAGGAGCAATTGAACCATGAAGCTTGGAGGACTAGGGTCATTCCTCAACCAGTAATATTGAAGCTCTCAGCCCCTCCTACTAGCAACCGAGTCCCTACACCAAAGAGGTTAACAAGAGAAGAGCTTCGGGAGCGATATGCGAAGGGGTTATGTTGGCATTGGGATGAGCCGTGGAGCCGTGAGCATCACTGTAGTAAAGGGAGACTTCTTATGATTGAACCAATAGAAGAAGAGGTCATTAAACATCCAAAAGAGAGCCTTGAACATGAAGAAGAAGATGCAGAAGAAGAGCCAAAACCGACCGAAGTTACGGTACATGCAATAGCTGGCTACTCAAACCCGTAAACGATGAAAGTTGGAGGCCTTCTCAAACAACAACCGATCACTGTTCTCACTGACATGGGCAGTACTAATAACTTTCTAAATAGTAAGGTTACTGTCCAGATGGCCTTACCTATCAAGAATTGCAGCAGGTTTGACATTAAGGTCACCGATGGATGGATTTTGAAGTATGATCGTAGGTGCCCGCAAGTGAAACTGTTGCTAATCATGAGGCCTTACCAAGAGATAATTGCATATTTCTTCTCCTCCCTCTTGATGATCATGAGGCCATGCTCAGAATTAAATGGTTGATGACATTTGGTGATATTTTTTGAAATTTTATGAAACTAATTATGAAATTTTATAATAAGGAGAAACAGGTGATACTGGACGAGAAAAGTGAGGGCGACGTAACGATGATTTGCACACAACAAATGGAGAAGGTTTTGCATAAAGCATGCAGCGGCTTTTTGGCACAACTTGAGCAGCAAACTAAGGGAGAGCCAATAGAATTTGAAGATCCAAACCTACTTCCTTTGCTTGCTAAATTTTCAGATATATTTGAAGAATCGCACAACCTAACTCTTACCCGTCGGCATGATCATTATATAATGATTCTTTTAGGAAAATCTCTAGCAAATACTCGGCCATATCAGTATCTACATCTCTAGAAGGATGAAATAGATGTAAAAGAGATGCTTGAAACATGAGTTATTCGGCCAAGTTGCAACCTCTACTCTTCACTGGTGCTACTTGTACGCAAGGACGGAACATGGCGAATATGCGTTGATTACCGAGCTCTCAATGGCATAACCATCAAGGATAAATATCCTATTCCAGTAGTAGATGAATTGCTAGATGAAAGGAAGTATAAATCTTCACAAAGCTGGACCTTTGATGTGGGTATCATCATATACGAGTGTACGAAGAAGTCATACCAAAAATGACCTTTCGAATACACAACGACCACTAAGAATTTTTGCTTTATTCAACAAAAGGTGGAATATCTTGGGCATATCATATCAGAGGAAGGTGTGATGGTGGACCCCTTCAAAATTGGAGCAATGCAAAATTGGCCTACCCCGAGGAATATAAAATTGCTATATGGCTTTCTGGGTTTAACAGGCTACTACCGTAAGTTCATGAAAAACTATGGAAAGATCAATGCACCACTCACTTCTCTACTGAAAAATGATACCTTCCAATGGTTAGACAAAGCCTCCGCTGCCTTCGACAAACTTAAGGCAGCCATGACGACGATGCCGGTACTAGCGCTACCAGATTTCAACCGACCCTTCATCATTGAGGCCGATGCATCTGGAGACAAAATGAGAGACGTTCTCATGCAAGATGGTCGACCACTCACATACATTAGCAAGACATTGTCTTCCCCCTATCAAAACATATTAATATATGATAAGGAGATGCTCGCCATTGTGCACGCAGCAATGAGGTATAGATCGTACTTGATCAGGCGATGCTTTCAAATCAAGACCGACCATAAAATCATAAAATATCTCTTGGAGCAGAAGATATCTTCCCCCGAGCAGCAAAAATGGGTAACAAAGGTTCTTGGATATGATTATGAAATAACTTACAAAAGGGGGAAAGAGAATGTTGTTGCAGATGCGCTTTTACGGCTACCTAAGCAAGCTGAATTTTTGTCCATTTCACTTTCGACTAGTGACTTCCTTGAGGATATTAAGATGGAATGACAAGAAGATTCGGAGACCAGTAAGATCATAAAAAAATTGGAGGAAGCACCAAGCTTTGTGGCTCATTACAATTGGGACTCAAAAGAATTACACTATAAGGGACGCATTGTGCTTATGACAAATTCTACTTGCATCTTCATGAACAGATTTTGGACAAAGTTATTCCATATACATGGTACTAAATTAAAAAGGAGTACGACATATCACCCACAAACCGACGGCTAGACGGAAGTTGTAAATAGGTGCTTGGAGACAACCCAAAGCCACCCACCAAATATGACTACCCAGGGAGAACTCCAAACCCAACCAAGTGCCATTATTGATCGACGGATCGTGACTCGATGACGACGACCCACTACTGAAGTGCTAATATAGTGGGCGAACCTACCAATAGAAGATGCCACTTGGGAGAACTATGATGACTAGAAGATCAAATTCCCAGAATTCATGAATCATCAGCCTCGAGGACAAGGCTGATTTGAAGAGGGCGGATTTATTAGGACTCTAGCTAGGAGAGTCCTAATTGAGAGGGA
Source organism: Musa schizocarpa (assembly GCA_900464855.2). Classification (NCBI taxonomy): domain Eukaryota; kingdom Viridiplantae; phylum Streptophyta; class Magnoliopsida; order Zingiberales; family Musaceae; genus Musa; species Musa schizocarpa. Next base: position 32,439,463 of record LS990915.1, read on the forward strand.
CATTCATGTAAAACCTACTTAAGCCGACCCTTATTAAAGAGGTGAAGAGGTCGGCTAGGGTTAGGAGGTTGTTTCCTAGAGAAGAATTATGAGTTGTAAAGGAATAGGAGCCTTGAGTAGGAGTCCTATTGGGAGTTGGTTAGAAGTAGGAGTCTTGAGTAGGAGTCCTATTAGGAGTTAGGGTTTAGAAGCCATATAAATAGCCATGTATTCCTTCTCTTTTACTAAGCAATAGATGAATCTTTTCTGCAGCCTTTGAGTAGCAACTTGGAGGGAGGAACCCCTATAGAGTTCCAAGGAGGCCGATCCCCTAAAGAGATCAACCCCAAGTTTAGAATCTGCAAGGGTTCTAACACATGTTATCAGGTCATCGGTGATCTCTATGTTGTAGGCAAGATAGCGAATCATGATATAGGTGAGCCTCGAGGGAGTCGACAAACTCAACCTACATCGAGAATTGATCCCTACCAATAATGATGGAAGGCCACGTGGGTCAATCTAATTGCATCACATTTACTGACTAATATTATCGAGAGATGAGATTTTGATTTGGTCTCCTAATGACATATCACATATATATATTTAATATATATATCTACATCGTATATATATATATATATATATATATATATATATATATATATATATATATATATATATATATATATATATATATATATATATATATATATATATATATATATATATATATATATATATATATATATATAGTATGTGTATAAGTAATCACACATCATATCAATAATCACACCAGATGATCATGGACCATAGCTTAATATGATTAGGCCCGAGCCAATGGGCCCAATCACTCGCATCAAGATCTATGTGTATAGTGGTGCATCTCCATACCCTATGATCATCCATCTCATCATTGTTGGTTCCGTCGGGATCTTGGTGCATCTCCATGCGTTGTGATCATCCGTCTCGACCTCGTGGGTCTTGCTATCGCCTCTATGCTCTTGCTACACCTTTTCATGTGATTACAACTTAATCATAGGTAATAAATGAGAAATAAAATGGAGGCTCGTAGGCCCCAATAATAATAATCACAAGTACACACACATGACATAGTCTATGATCATCTATCCACATCATACATCACATGTACACATCATCATCATATAGGACCACTAGATAATAATAATAATTAATTAAATATTTTAATTAATTAATATTATCTGAAATTAGGGACATACAGAGAATTTTTTAAAATTTAAGGGGTATTTTAGTAATTTGGACAAACGGATAAAACCTAAAATTTCTCAAATTCCTAGGGGTAAAACTATCTTTTACCTGGAAAGCCCTATCCCTCCTCCTCCCCTTGCTTGTTGTGACTACCGCCACCCTACCGACGATGATCCTCTGCGACGAGGGGTGGAGGTGTCGCCCCTACCTACGGGCGGCTCGCCCGCGAGAGGCTCCGCCCCTACAAGTGGGCATCCCTACGGGCGGGCACCCCTATGGGTGGCGTTGCCCCCGCATGTGTAGTGCTTGCAGGTGCCGCGCTTATGGACGATGCCTCCTCTTGCGGGCACTATGTTGCTTGCAGGTGCTACCCTTACAAGCAGGCCGCCCGCACATGGCTCACCCCTACGGGCACAATGCCCGCGAGTGGGGCACTCGCGGGCTACCAGCCACACGAATAACCTGGCTCTGATACTACTGTTGGGAAATCTAGGGGCAACATCATATGCCTTGTAGAAGAACATAAAAAAATAAAATCCAATTTCCTAAAGATGTGTTCGTCATCGTGCGAATATTGGTGTGCAAAAACCATGAAACTTTAAATTACGTATATGAAAGATTATGTTACTTAGGGAGATCGTATATCCTTGAATCCCTACAGATCTCTAGGAGAGGGTGAAGGAGGTCAAGTGTCATCCTCTCTAGCAGTGATCCACATAGTTGGGCTACGACGATGCTCCTCAAAACTCCAAGCCTGCTATCTGAGGAGGAGAAGGGGAGGAGAATAGGAGAGGCAACCCAAAAAGGCTCTTGCCTATGTACCATTGGTTCCTTCCTATTTATAGAGGTCCTATGTCAACTTAACCCTAATGGATCCTACCCTATTGGGTATTAGATCTCTATCTAACTACTCAAGTCTCTTAGATTAGTGGATCTCTATCCAATAACCTCTCATTGGCTCTCAATGGATCTCATCCATAGGATCCAATAAATCAATGGCTTATTGGATATCCAATAAGATAGGAGCTCCAGCGGATATCTCATATCCGAACCTCTACTCATCGCAACGTCTACCATATGTGTGTGACCCTTTAGGCCCAATATCGAGCTGGCCATGAGTCATACCTGTCAGAATTCGCTTAGTGAATTATTATCTCTATAATAATTCACTCAACTTATCAACTACGGACGTACTAGGCTACTATACCGCAATCCCAAAATAATACAAGGGAATCTAATCTATTAGACCTATTTATCCTCAGTTATCATGTACCTATAGTTCCTCATCCATCTAATATCCCAGAGACCGTATACTGGGCATGGTGGTATCAGACCCATATAGTTTCTACTCGAGTCTCACTCTAATCGAATTCTACCGAAGAACTCTTTCTCTTTGAATCCAAATGATCCTAACTAGGGATTTGTTTGAGCAAGAACATATGAGATATTTCTCTCATAACATAAATAGTGGATGATCCTCTATTGACACTCAATAGTTCTCATAAGATTAGCTACCACTCATGATGACTGGTTGTGCTAAATTTGGAACTTCGGACCTATAAGTCCGGTATCAAAGAATGAAGTACTCATACATGATATCCTTAGTGTCTCAAGTCAAAGAATAAGCACCTATACTATATCCCTAGTGGCCCCACACGAGCAACTATGAGACTGGGTGCATCCATTATATGGACGAGTCTATAGCACACCAATCTGTCCAGTTATCTCGATATCCCTCTCGAGTAACCAATTACCGGGATTATTTAGGATTTATGTTTAAAGGCGAATCAATTTAATTATCGTGATCTCATCACGATTTGATTCCCAGATCCATCGATATCATAATATAATCAAGCACTAGGCAATATAAAGTGATAAAATATCAAATAATAATAATAAGCAAAAATATTATGTGTCAAGTCACACGTGCCATCACTCACGTGATTAGCTTGCAGGGCACTTATAACTAGTATATAAATACCCCACTCCTTTCTGCATGAAAGGGTAACAAAGGCTATAACAAAGTGTGTAAAAATCTGAGTGTTGGGGTGTAAAAGTGTTGTAAAAAGAGTTAAGAGTCATCTGCCTCTTTCTTTAGCTTTGTAATCATTAGAGAAGAGGTGTGAGGGTTCTCTCCTAAACCTGTGAAAAGGAGAAAGCTTTGTAAGAAGGTAGTTAGTCTTCGCCTATTGAAGGAAGACCATTAGTGGATATTGATGACCTTAATGGAGGAGAAATCGAAAGTAGATGTAGGTCACAACGACCGAATCACTATAAATCGAATGTGTTCTTTCCTTACTCCTTTCTTTCACTACTTAGCTGCATTATACACTTTGCTTTTACTTTAAGTCATTATTTTCATTACTTTCCGATACAGGCTTCGTCGAAACGATTGTATTGAAAGAAATTTTTCGAATCAATGAAATTTTTATCATTGCACTAATTCACCCCCCCCTATTAGTGTCATATTAGAAAACTAGAATGAGGATTTTCTTGATTTCTATGGATTTCGAGTTATAGAATATCATCGAAAACACATATTTCAAAAGTCTTCTCTTCCAATGAATGATTAGAATGATTTGGAAAAGAAGACTTTCTCATTGAATGTCATAGCTATGAATATTTTATTTTATGCATTAGATAAAAATAAATTCAATCGAGTTTCTATTTGCTAAATGGCTTATGACATTTGACATACACTTGAAATTATACATGAAGGCATGAGTAGAGTTAATGAGTCAAAAATCAATCTTTTAATTCATAGTTATGAATTGTTTCGCATGAAACCAAGCAAGACCATTAGAGACATGTACACCTGGTTTACAGATGTTGTCAATGGTCTAAAAGCACTTAGTAAAAGTTTTTTCTAACTTTAAAATTGTTAACAAGATATTAAGATATCTTCCAAAGAGTTGGGATCCTAAATTAACCGTAATTCAAGAAGCCAAGGACTTAAATAACTTTCCACTCGAAGAACTTCTCGGGTCTTTGATGACCTATGAAATGACATGCAATGCACATGAAGAACTTAAGAACAACCTTCCAAAGAACAGGAAGGATTTGATACTTAGAACTTAAGAAGACTATTGAGAGAAAACTCAAGTGATGATGATGATGACTTAGCACTTCTAACAAGAAAATTTAAAAAAATCATAAAAGGGAACAAAACTAAACATGACAATAAAAACAAAAATAAACTTAAAAATGACCAAATAATTTGCTACGAATGCAAGAAGCTATGACACTTCAAAAATGATTATCCCTAAGTGAAGAAGAAGCAACCGAAAAGAAGAAAGTGCTAAAAGCTATTTGGGACGATTCGAGTGCATCCAAAGACACGGAGCCAACCAACAAAGAAGTCGCAAATTATGCTCTAATGACACTCAATGACGAGGTAAGTGACTTAAATGAATCTCATTTATCTTATGATGAATTACTTAATGCTTTTAATGATTTGTTTGATGAATATAAATTAGTTAGTAAAAGGTATAAATTATTAAAAAATGAGCGTGCTTCTCTTGTTAGTGAATTAAATAGATTGAACATGGAACATGATAATGTAAGATTGCCTCCTTGTACAAAATATGAAGAATTATTGATGCTTAAAAAGGAGAATTTGCTATTACATGAAAACCTAAAAAAATTTAAAATAGGAAACAAATCCTTAAACATGATCCTTGCAAAAAGGGATCATGTTCGAAGAAGAAATGGAATCGGCTTTGTGAGTAACACTCCCCCAAAGCCAACCATCTTTGTTAAAGCCCCAACTTTGTATATTTCACCCCAAAACAAATATACTTTTTGTTGCAAATATGAACATTATGCTCATAAATGTCTATTTAAGAGATATAGTTCACATAAGTTAATTTAGGTCCCTAAAGGAACCTTAAATGACTCAATGCAAAATGATAAGTTAGGTAGATCTATTTATGAGGAATCCAAGGTAAAGTGGATGCCTATAAGAAAACCTCATTTCTTATAGATATGTCTACAATCACAAGCTAGGAGCAAGAGATGGTACCTTGATAGTGGATGCTTAAGGCACATGACCAGAGATCCAACACACTTCTCCAAGCTCACTAGTTAAGACGAAGGATTTGTCACCTTCGGAGACAACAACAAAGGAAAATTTATTGGAAAAGGAAACATAGCTAACAAATGAAATATTTTGATTAAAAATATTTTATTAGTAGATGGTTTAAAGCATAACTTACTAAGAATTAGTCAATTATGTGACAAAGGTTACAACATCAAGTTTGAATCTAATGTTGGCATTATAGAAATACCACACATGAATAGATTTTTGATTGCCTTAAGGACCAATAATGTCTATACCATTGATCTTAATGAGTTTTGCAATGAAACTTGCCTTTTAGTTTTAAATGATGATGCTTGACTTTGGCATAGGAGGTTAAGTCATGCTAGATTAAAACTAATCTCCCAAATTTCATCTAGAGAACTTGTAAGAGGAAACCCTAGCATCAAGTTTATCAAAGACAAAGTGTGTGATGCATGTCAAATAGGAAAATAAATAAAAGATAGTTTCAAGTTAAAGAATCAAATAACTACCTTTAGGCCATTGCAATTGATTCATACGGATTTATTTGGACTAATTGATACAACAAGCCTAGGAGGTAGCAAATACGCCTTTATAATTGTTGATTATTATAGTAGATACACTTGGACATACTTCATGACACACAAAAGTGATTATTTTAAATATTTTTTAAAATTTTGTAAACTTGTTCAAAATGAAAAAGATTTTATGATTTTATATATACGTAGTGATTTTAATTAAATCTTGGATTTTGATGATAAAACCAATTGATATGTTTATGATTTGATCTGCATTTTGAGTGACGCAAAAAGCTTCGATCAGGAAAAGACAATTAAAGTAGGAAGAATCATGTTGGGCTAGAGTGGAACATGTCAGAAGATTGGACATCAAGCCAAAAGATCAGTCGATGTATCGATAGAAGGCTTCGGGTCATGGGTTTGAGCATCAGACCAAGAAGAATGAAAATTGCACAAAGGAAATCGGAGTTGTAGAGGTCAACTGGCCGATTGGGCAATAGACCGCAAGAGAGGACGATGCACCAAAGATTCGGATGAAGCACCGATAAACCAATGATATGTTGGACAACATTTGATTAGCTTTGCAATAATTATCTAGATCGAAGTAGGTTTTAGGCATAATTGAGTTGGAATTGGGCTAACTCAATTAGGGTCCAATTGGGCCCAAGTTTGGGCAGTGTTGGGCTGAGTGAAAGGCCTAAATAGTGACCCAATAGGTGGAACTATCGGTGGCATAGTCTCCAAGACTGTGTCAGGCAATGGTACCTCCAGTCTGGGTGGTGGTCCTGCCCAAACTCAATCTCCGAGACTATCAAGTGATGGTACCATCAGTTTGGGTGGTGGTACCGCCCAAACATAGTCTAAGTGGTGGTATCACCCAGACACAGTCTCCCAAGCAATGATACCGCCCAATGTCAGTGCTATAGGCGGTGGTACCACTAGGACCCCGAAAATTGGGAATGAGACACTTTTAGGCTCCAAGTTTGAATCCACTTGAGGCCTATAAATACCCCTCTCATCCCTGGTTAACATACACAAGAATTGAGAGCAAAAAGAAAGAAAATGCTATTGTAATCTTGTGAGAACTCTCAAACTCTAACGTGTTAATGAAGTTTAAGAGAGGAGGTTGTGGAGGTATAAAGGTTCTCTCCTGAGCCTGTCAAAAGGAGAATAGAGTTGTAAAAAGGTGGTTGGTCTACGCTGGTGGCTCGATAGAAGAGGAATCGGGAGTCGATGTAGGTCACAACAATTAAACTACTATAAAACTCTATTTGTATTTACTTTAAGCTCTTTACTTTCATTGCAAACTACCTTACTTGATTTATCTTCTCATTATACTCTTTCATATGCTTTCAAGTTAAATTCACATTTCCGATATCGGTTTTTATCGAACATACGAAAGATTTTTTAAAACTGACGTTTTAATCTACTGCACTAATTCACCTCCCCTCTTAGTGTCGACTTGATCCTAACAATTGGTATCAGAGCCACATTTTTTCTCATTTGATTTAATAACCAAGAGAAATGACTCTTTTCGGCTTTCAAGAGGGTCACTCTATCATTTGCCCTCCTATGTTTAATTGGACGGACTATACATATTAGAAAACTCGAATGAGAGTTTGCTTTCTTTCTTTGGATTTAAATTTATAGAATATTATAGAAAACAATTTTCAAAAGTCTTCTCTTCCAATGAACGATTGGAATAAGTTAGAGAAGAAGACTTTCTCTTTAAATACCAAGGCTATGAATACCTTGTTTTACGCTTTAGATAAAAATGAGTTCAATCGAGTGTTTATTTGTGTAACGACTTTTGATATTTGGCATACACTCGAAATCATTCACGAAGGCACTAGTAGAGTAAATAATATGAAGATTAATCTTTTGATGCATGATTTTGAATTATTTCAAATGAAACCAAGCAAAACTATTATTGACATGTACACCCATTTTACGGATATCGTCAATAGTTTAAAAAGTTTTGGTAAATATTTTTCTAATTTTGAACTTGTTAACAAAATACTAAGATCCATATCAAAATGTTGGGATCCAAAAATGACAGCAATACAAGAAGCAAAGGACCTAAATAATCTTACTCTTGAAGAACTTATTGGGTCTTTAATGATCTATGAAATGAGTTATATGACACATGATGAACATGAAAACTATCTTCCAAAGAATAGAAAGGATTTGACATATAGAACTCAAGAAGACCACTTGAGCGAAATCTCAAGTGATGATGACTTTGAACTCTTAACAATAAAGCTTAAAAAGTTCATGAAACAAGAATAAAAAAATAAAAATAAATTTAAAAAGAACATAACTACTTGCTATGAACGCAAGAAGCTAGGTTACTCCAAATATTAGTACATAAAACTAAAGAAGAAGTTGCCAAAGGATGAATCGAGTACGTCCGAAGACAAGGAGCAAACCAACAAAAGCGAGGTGGCGAACTACACCTTAATGACTTTCAATAATAAGGTAAGCGACTCAATCAAATCTCTTTTTCCTTACCATGAAATTACTTAGTACTTTTCGTAATTAGTTATATATATATATATATATATATATATATATATATATATATATATATATATATATATATATATATATATATAAGACCATGCTTATCTTTCTAGTGATTTTGAAAATGATCATGAAAATTACATGTTTTATGATAAAGGAACAAAATGTTAGATCTAATGCTTGTACATCTAATAAGATTAATCTTATGTATGTTTTTAAGAAGCAATAATGTGTATCTTAATGATTTTCGTATTGCTTTTCAATTTCATTTAAAATTTTTTTATGAAATCATATTTGATGATTTAATGATGCATAATGATTTAAAATCTTATGTTTTGGAATTACATGTTACACTTTTGATCTTATATCTTACATGATATGATTCTTTTGTATTTATGATTTGTATATCTCATGATATTATTGAATCATTAATGCAAAGAAGGAAAATGCATTACTGCAACATACCAAATGATTTTGATTAAAAACGCTTTATGAAATCATACTTGATAAAATAATGTAATGATGATTTGAAATCATGCTTAATGAGTTTATATTTTAAAATTATGCATGATGATCTTTGTGATGATGAACTTTGCTTTCAAACAATGATGCATGTTTTGGTTTTGACATAAAAATAAAAAAAAAATTTGGGCATGCTTGTATTAAATCAATCATATGAATTGAAACAACTAAAAGGAGAATGCATCATTAAAATTTTCTCTATCACGATCTTATCAATTTTTCAAAACTAGATTAATGAATCTATTTATATTTTGAATATCTTGAATTATGAAAATAATTTTGATGATTGAAGATTTTATATGCATGAATTGAGATCTTGTTCTCCGATTCTTTTTGCTATTCACTAAAAAGGAGACTTATTCTATTAAACCATGATATGCTACTTGACATCTTGATAATTTATGACTTGAGTATTGTTATATATTATTCCCCTCTTCTTCTTTCTTATTTACAATGACAAAGGGGAGAAAGGAAATCACCTACATTTCAAGAGATCGATAAATCTCTTTATTTCATTTTGGATCTCTTGAAAGTGACTTTGTTGATTTGATAAATTGAATGAATTGAAAATAATGATGAATGTTTTGAAAATAAATGATTGTATCATATTTGATGATTTTACATTTTGAAATTATGCATGATAAGTTGAAATGATGATGGTTTAAAAATATTTATTTAAATGCATGAATCAACAATCTTTTTGTCAAATGAATCATGATTTTTCTTATGAATTCTTAGAATTATAACATGATTTTTTTTTTCAATCAAGATTATGGTTCTTTTCGCTATTTAGTTCACAACTTGTATTCATGAAGTATATATCTCATCACCCAATTAATTTTTCTTGATATTCTTCATGTGATGATATGAAATTATACATGAAATACTCATGATATTATGTTGATGCATACAAATGAGAAGTTATGATCATGCATGAGAGAAATGATGAATGTTTGGGATCATGATCAAAATATTGATTTAATGCATGAAGTAATAAATGCTTAAAAATTTTAATGTCTCAGCATTATGAATGTTATGGCCAAAATGATGTATCATGAATGCTTGATTATCATGTATGATATGTCCATAGTGATGATTGATTTATTTTTGATATTATGCATAAAGTAAAGATGAAATGTAAGGTTTTAAAATTGTGCATATTTTAATTTGAAACTATAATGATGCACAAACATATTGAAATAAGATTGATACTTTACCTTTGTCATGATTTAGAAATTGATGTAAAGGGAAAAAAATTATAACATTGTATTCTTCCCTTCTATTTGACAATGATAAAGGGGGAGCAAAACTTGCTAGCTTGTTCATCTCAAAAGAGAAGCAAGAAGTGCTATCTTGCAAATCTTAAAGAAGTAATGTTTGCTAAGTTACACATTTCGAGAAGATGCAAAAATAGGTTATCTTGCACATCTCAAAAGATGTAAAATTTTGCTAACTTTCATGTGTGTAAAATTTGCTAGCTTGCATGGTATAAAATGATATAAAATTTTCTAGCTTGCATGTTCTAATATGATGTAACACTTACTAAATTTGCTAGCTTACAAATTACAAGGAGAAAAGCTTGCTAGCTTGCACTTCTCAAAAGAGAAGAAATAACTTGCTATCTTGAACATCACCAAGAATTGTAACCTTACAATCTCAAGAGAAGTAAAAGTGCTATCTTGCATATCTAAAAAAAAAAAGGAAGCTAAATTTGCAAACTTGCACAACACAAAATTATTGTTAGCTAATAAATTGTAAAATGATGTAAAATTTTGCTAGCTTGCACTTTACCAAGGAAGCAAAAAATTGCACTTCTCAAAAGAGAAGAAAGAAAATTACTATTGAATCTCGGATTTTGATAATGAAATCAATTGTCATTTGTTGATCTAATCTATATGTTGAGAAAAGTATGTAGGATTGACTACGATGATAGTAAGACATGTAGCAGGTGTTATGTCGGAGTCAAGACCAAGATCACATTGGGAGTTCGAGAGTTCATCGGAAGTCCGGACGTTCGTCGGAAGTTCTGCAGGAACCAGCCGAGAAGTCCAGGGGCTTGCCATAGAAGCTCGTCAAAACTCGCCAAGAAGATTGTCGTGAAGTCCAGGAGCTTGCCAGGAGTCCACCGGAGCATCGCCGAGAGTTCATCGGATATTCGCCGGAAGTTCATCGGAAGCTCGTCGGAAGAAGCGATTGACGCACTAGAACACGAATTGCAGTAATGATGTCTTAATTATCATAGTTAGAGTATAGATTAAATTAGGATTGGGAGGTGATCCCACTAACTTAATCAAGGGCCAACTAGGCCCTTAACAGACCCAAATTGGGCCGAATGGAATAGCCCATTCAGACCCTAAAATCCTGGCCGGCGATGGCACCGCCTAGGAGACTCGGTCTTACAGGATTTCTGGGTGGTGGTACCGCCCCTGTCAGGTGGTGATACTGCCAGTAGTTATTGCTACCAGCGATGGTACCACCTGAGCTCGATCTTTGAGCACTGTAAGGCAGTAGTAATGCCCAGTCTGAGTAGTAGTACTGCCCAGTGCCTGATGACAAGTGGCAGTACTGCCCAGTAATGGTGATGGTACCGCTAGGACCTGAGAAATCTAGGAATTGACACTTTTAGGCTCTATTTTTGAACTAATTGTGGCCTATAAAAACCCCACCCTTTCCTGCATGAAAGGGTAACAAAATTCTTGAAATACTCTTAAGTCTTGAGGCCTTAAAGTGTAGTAAAATTTAGAGTTCTCCTCCTTTCTAAGTGTTGAGATCATCCAAGAGAGGAGTGAAAACTTGTAAGGGTTATCTCCTAAGCCCGACAAAAGGAGAAAAACTGTAAAAGGGTGGTTGGCCTTCGCATATTGAAGGAAGGCCTTTAGTGGACGTCAGTGACCTCGTTGGAGGAGGAAGTCGATAGTGGATGTAGGTCACGTTGACCGAACCACTCTAAAATCTCGGTTTGCATTTACTTTGAGCATCTATCCTTTATAGCAAACTGCCTCTCCTCCTTACTATGCTTTAAATACGTCTATATTCACTTTGACGTAAAACATCTTCCGAGATTGACTTTCTACGAAGACTTTACGAAATCTATGTTTATTCATTTGTGTGATTTACATTGTTACAAATCACCTTACTCCTCTCTTGTATTTTCATTTAAGACTTCAAGCTCAAATTCCTTCCGAAACGAATTGAGTTGAAATCATTCTCGTTGAATCAACTTTAATCAAAATAAGATTTTTGAAATAGCAAAAGTTTTCCGCTGCACTAATTCACCCCCTCCTCTTAGTGCACTCTTGATCCTAACAATTGGTATCAGAGCCAGGTTCACTCTTAGTTGGCTTAAAACCGAAGAGAGATGATATTTGCTGGAAACCAAGAGGGTCACTCAATTATATGTCCGCCCATGTTCAATGGATGGATTACACCTATTGGAAGACTCGAATGAGGATCTTCCTAATTTCTATGGATTTTGAGCTTTAGAACATTATAGAAAATGGATTTCAAAAGTCTTCTCTTCCAATGATCGATTGGAATGAATTTGAGAAGAAGACTTTCGCTTTAAACGCAAAGGCTATGAATGCCTTATTTTGTGCGTTAGATAAAAACAAGTTCAATCGTGTTTTAATTTGTGAAACGACTTTTGATATTTGGTATACACTCGAAGTGACTTACAAAGGCATGAGTAGAGTGAAAAAGTCAAAAATCAACCTTTTAGTATATTTTTATAAATTATTTCGAATGAAACTGAGTGAGACCATTGGAGACATGTACACCTGTTTTACGGATGTCGTCAATGGTCTAAAAGGACTTGGTAAAAGTTTTTCAGATTTTGAGCTCATTAATAAAGTTTTAAGATCCATTCCAAAGAGTTGGGACCCTAAAGTCATGGTCATTCAAGATACCAAAGATTTAAACAACTTTCCTATTAAAGAATTAATTGTCATTAATGACCTATGAAATGACATGCAAAGCTCATGAAGAGCTTGAGGACACCCTTCCAAAGAACAGGAAGGATATGACACTAAGAACATAAGAAGACCACTTGAGAGAAAACTTAAGTGATGAGGACTTTGATGATGACTTGGCACTTTTTACAAGAAAATTCAAAAAATACATTAAAAGAAATAAATTTAAAAATGACACTAAAAATAAATTTGAACCCAAGAAAGATCAATGAATTTGCTACGAATGCAAGAAGCCGGGACACTACAAGAGTGAATGTCCCCAAGCCAAGAAGAGGACACTGAAGAAGCAGGCACCCAAAGCAACATGGGATGACTTAAGCACATTCGAAGAAGAAGAGCCCAACATCGAGCAAGTTGCTCAATATGCACTAATGGCCCTTGGAGAGGAGAAACGTATACCATCACAAGTTAGGAGCAAGAGATGGTACCTTAATAGTGGATGCTCAAGGCATATGACCGGAGATTCATCTCAATTCTCTAAGCTCACTAGTATAGACGAAGGATATGTCACCTTCGGAGACAACAACAAGGGTAAAATCATTGACAAAGGATCCATAGGTAATAAATTCAACTTCTTTATTGAAGATGTTTTGTTAGTATATGGTTTAAAATATAACCTCTTGAGCATTAGTCAATTATGTGATAAAGGATATATTGTTAAATTTGAATTGCATTATTGAAAAACCACACAAAAACACATCTATGATTGCATTAAAACAAATTAATGTATACACCATTGACAATAATGATCTTTGCAATGAAATGTGTTTTTCGTTTTTGAATGATGATGCTTGTCTTTGGCATAGGAGATTAGGTCATTCTAGCATGAAACTAATCACTTAAATTTCATCTAAAGAACTTGTAAGAGGAATTCCTCATATCAAGTTCATCAAAGATAATGTGTGTGATGCTTGTCAATTAGAAAAATAAATAAAAAGTAACTTCAAACCTAAGAATCAATTAAGCACCTCTAGACCTTTGTAATTGATCCATATGGACTTGTTATGATCAATTTCTACATCAAGCCTAGGAGGTAGCAGATACACTTTTGTCATTGTATATGATTATAGTAGATACACATAGACTTATTTTTTGGCACACAAAAGTGAATGCTTTAGGTATTTCTCTAAGTTTTGCAAACGTGTTCAAAATGAAAAGGGTTTTATGATTTCGTCAATTCGAAGTGATCATGGTAGTGAATTTCAAAACCATGATTTTCAAGAATTTTGTGAATCTAATGGATACAACCATAACTTCTCTACTCGAAGAAATCCTCAACAAAATGTAGTAGAAAGAAATAATAGAAATATATAAGAAATGGCTAGAACCATGTTGAATGAACATAGCTTACCCAAATATTTTTGGGCCGAAGCCATAAATACGACATGCTATGTCATGAATAGAGTTCTAGTAAGACCCTTACTCACCAAAACTCCTTATGAGTTGTGGAACAATAAAAAACCCAATGTTTCATATTTTAAAGTTTTTGGGTGTAAGTGTTTTATCTTGAATGAAAAAGATGCCTTAGGAAAATTTGATGCTAAGTCCAATGAAGGAATTTTTCTTGGCTATTCTTCGATTTCTAAAGCATTTTATATCTTTAATAAAAGAACTTTGATTATAGAAGAATCCATTCATGTTGTTTTTAATGAGATTTTTGAAATTAAGAAAAATAATTTTGATGATGATATTAACTTTGATAATTTGAATTTAAATGAAACCCCTTCTCTAACTAGCAACTTGGATGCATCCACTTCCGAAACATCCTTACCCAAGGATTGGAAGTATGTAGATGCTTATCCTAAGGAGCTAATCATAGGAGACACAACTAAAGGGGTTCAAACACGTTCTTCTCTTAAAAATGTTTGTGCCAATGCCGCTTTTCTCTCCCAAATTGAACCTAAATGTATTGAGAAGCCATGAAAGATGATTCATGGATTATCGCAATGCAAGATAAGTTAAATCAATTTGAGAGAAATGAGGTGTGGAAGCTTGTTCCTAGGCCAAATGACCATTTAGTTATTAGTACTAAATGGGTCTTTAGAAACAAGCAAGATGAATCTAGTATCGTGGTTAGAAACAAGGCTAGATTAGAGGCTAAAGGTTTCAACCAAGAAAAATGTATCGATTACGAAGAAACCTTCACTCCTGTGGCTCGATTAGAAGCCATAAGGATGCTCCTTGTGCTAGTCATAGGTGCCCAGCAAGCCAATCACGTGAGTGATGGCACATGTGACTTGATACAGAATCTTTTTGCTTATTATATTTTGGTGTATATCACTTTATAACTATTGCATAAATGCATATATATATTGTGATGTCCTTGGATTTGTGCAATGGGAATCAGATCGTGATGAGATCACGATAATAAGATCGATTCACCTTTAAACACATATCCTAAATAATCCCGGTAATAGGTTACTCGAGAGGGACATCGTGATAACCCAATAGACTGGTGTGCTGTATACCCGTCCATATGATGGATGCAGCTGGTCTCATAGCTGCTCGTGTAGGGACACTAGGGATACAAGATGACAGTGCTCATTGGAGAATGAGTTCACCGATTGATCCGCTTAGGAATCTTTGGATGGTTGATGATGCCTTATTGTCGATGGGGCGGCGATTCCAAGTAGTCCTAGTGGTGTGTCGATCCTTAGACTTGAGACACCAAGGATGTCCTATATGAGTGCTCCACTCTTTGATACCGGACTTATAGGTTTGGGCATCCCAGATCTAGTACAATTTGGTCATTGGGAGTGGTAGTCGACCTTTACGAGGGCTATTGAGTGTCGACGGAGGATCATCCCTCTTGGCGTTATGAGAGGAATATCCCATGTGTTCTTGCTCAGACAAATCCGACCGTGGGGTCATTCGGGTTGAGAGAGAAAGAGTTCTCAGAGAGAATCCGATTAGAGCGAGACTTCGAGTAGAAACCGTATGGGTCCCGACAACACCATGCTCGATATCACGGTCTCTGGGATATTAGATGGATGAGGGACTATAGGTACATGGTGGCGAGGACAGACAGGTCCAATGGATTGGATTCCCCTATATCGTCTGGGGACTACTGACATAGTGGCCTAATACGTCCCAGTGATGTCGATCGAAAGTGAATTATTACAGAGATAATAATTCATTCCTGAGTTAGAAGGAGTTCTGACGGGTATGACTCACGGCCATTTCGATATTGGGCCTAGAGGGTCACACACATATGGTAGGCATTTGCGATGAGTAGAGGTTCGGATATGAGATATCCAGGCGAGCCCCTTGTCTTATTAGATGCAGATCCACTACCCACTAGGGAAGGACCCATTAGGGTTTTGACAGGGGTCTCTATAAAGAGGAGGATTCACAACCTCAAAGGCTAGAGTCTTTGCTTGCCTTTCCTATTCTCCTCTCCCTCTCCACCTCAGGAGGCCTGGAGTTTTGAGGAGGGTCGCCGCAACCCCTTTGTGTGGATCACCGCTAGAGAGGAGGACGCTTGACCTCCTTCACCCTCTCCAAAGGATCTGCAAGGAAACAGGGGATATCGATCTCCCTAGGTAACACAATCTCTTTCACGCAGTTTTGTGTTTTTTATGGATTTTTACACCAATCTTCATCGACGACGAACATCTTTTTTGGGAATCGGGGATTTTGTTTTCTTGTTCTTCCGCAGCCATATATATGATGTCGCCCCATGATTTCCCAACGGTGGTATCGAGCCAGGTTGTTCGTGCAAATGATTGGTTTTGAACTGCGTGTGTTGTGTTTAGGGAAGAATATTGACGTCAAAATCGTTGTAAAAAAGGAAGGGCAGCAACGGTTGCTGCCCTTGATCTGCATGCAAACCACCGCTGGCCAGCGGCCGATGCCGCCAGTAGCCGGCACCTGGCCGGCGCATGCGCCAATAAGCACCGTGCCTGCAGCTGCCGCGCCGGCGATCTGCTTTGCAGCAGGCTTTACGGGCGGGCTGGCAGCCCGCTGGTAGAGCGTAGAAACTGGCGTGACCCGTGAAGCCCGCATGATGGCAGCAACGGTGAGAACCCAAAGAGGGCAGCCGGCGCTTGTGGCGCTGCTACCATCGGCACAAAACCCCGTGGGGTGGCCGCCAGCGAGGGCAGCACCGCCCCGACGCTGCCTGCCTCGTAGAACTTCGCCATGAGAAGGGCGCCCGAGGTGGCGCCCAGTACGGCAGCGGACGCGGCGGCCAGAAGCGTCTGCCGTCTGCGGCGAGGCCACTGCCCTCGCCCTTGCCCCTGACGCCCGCCGATGAGGGTGACGGGGCGGCGGCAGCGAAGAGGAATTAGGGTTTTGGTAAAGGACAGTTTTGCCCCTGTGAATTTGAAATTCAATTTGTGTCTTTTATCCAAATTATGAAAATACCCTTAGGAATTGAGAAATTCCCTACCTGTCCCTGATTTCAGAAAAATATTAATTAATTAAAGGTTTAGTTGATTATTATTTTTATTATTATCTAGTAGTCCTACATGATGATGATTATTTATACATGTGATGTATGATGTGTGGACGGATGATCATGGACCGTGTGATGTGTGTACTTGTGATTATTATTATTGAGGTCTGCGAACCTCCATTATATTTCTCGTTTATTGTCGGGCCTGCGTGCCTATGATTAAGTTATAATCACATGAGGAGGCTTGGGGGGGCGTGGATCGCGATAGCGGGACCCACGAGGCGGACGATCGTCGTGATGCATGGAGATGTATCAAGATGTCGAGGGAACCGAGAGGGCGAGATGGGCGATCACGAGGCATGGAGATGCACCGTTGCACACATAGATCTTGATGTGAGTGATTAGGCCCTCTTGGCTGGGCCTAATCATATTAGCTGTGGTCCATGATCATCCGATGTGATTGCTTATACACATACTAGATATGTATATATATTTGCATGCGATGTAGATATATATTAAATATGTATATGTGTGACATGTCATATTAGGAGACCAAATTATAGAAACATCTCTTGATAATATTAAATTCGGTAAACGTGTGGCAATTAGATTGACCCGTGGCCTTTCATCGTTATGAGTAGGAACCAATTCCGGTGTAGGTTGAGTTGGTCGAGTCCCTCGAGACTCACCTATATCGCGATTCGCTATCTTGCTTACGACATAGAGATGTCACGGTGACCCGAGGACATGGTATGCTTGGTCGAGTCCCTCGAGGGTATATCATCAAATCGGACTCATCTTATAACGAAGGTGTTGACTTAACCGAAAGCATCGTGGTTGGTCGAGTCCCCGAGGCCATGGTGATTCCGGAGGCGAACAGGGCCGGGAATCACAAGGAGTTGTGATCGGGTAAGAGTTGCCTACCTTTTTAGGCTTAGTGTGATTGGTCGAGTCCCTCGAGGTTACACTAAAACGCCGGATTGGATCGATCCCCACTAGAAGTCCTTTGGAGACTTCGTTTTCACGCATTTGGGGTGTCGCGTGACTCGTTAGTAAAATAGGGGGAACATATTAAGATAGAAGTCCATATCTTGATAGTTTATTTCTTTGCAAAATCTGCATGTTATTCATTTCGCTACATCTTTTTATTTTTTGAGAAAATGTCGCTTTCAAATCCCTTTACATGGCATACTTGATGTCAACCCTTGGGGTCCAAATTATAATGGATTGGCTCCGTAACTTGAGAATTATTCACAGCGGAGAAAATCGTATACGTCCTTGATATAGTGATGCCTACGCCCGAAGAAGGGGCAAGCGAGGATGAGATCGCTCGCGACGTGAAGTACATTGATGACTCCACTCTTGCTCAGTGCTATATGTTAGGCTCTATGACTCGAGTTATAGAGACAACATGAAAAAAGATGGATGCCGGATCCATTCTCCTACATGTCGAAAAAATTGTTTGAGGAACAGGGAAGGATTCAACGATATAAGATATCCAAGAGCCTTTTTCAGCTAGGATGACCGAGGGGACAGGTTCGAACCATGTCCTAAAGATGATTGAGTGGATAGAGAAACTCACAGGTCTAGGAATGGTCCTAGAGGATAACTTGTGTGTGGACATTGTGCTTCAGTCCCTACCATATTCCTTTTCACAGTTCATAATGAATTTTAATATGAACAAGCTTGAGAGGTGACTCTCCCCGAGCTCCTCAATATGTTGAGGGAGGCGAGAGTACTATTAAGAAAGAGAAGCCAGTTCTCTACACTGGTGAGACCAGAAAGAAAAGGAAAGCAGAAAGGTCCCTTAAGAAGGGAAAGGGCAAGGGCAAACAAGGTAAAGCAAAGGTTGCTAAGAAAGACCCAACAAAGGACAAAGGCCAGTGCTTCCACTATGGTAAAGATGGGCATTGGAAGAGAAACTGCAAAGAGTACCTTGCAGAAAGGGCGAAACAAAAGCTTGATGAAGCTTCAGGTACATTCATGATCAGTCTCCATTTGTCAGACTCTTATGATAACACATGGGTATTGGATACGGTAGTGCTTATCATATATGCAATCGCATTGCAGGTTAAAGCGCAAGGCCTAGGAGACTATAGAGAGGTGAGATGGACCTCAAGATGGGTAATGGAGCAAAAGTTGTTGTATTAGATTGTTGGCAGAGGAGGTAAGCCCTACATCCGCCTAGTGGAGCTTTTATTGCATTAGATGCATGTTATTTTGTTCCTTCTATTATCAAAAAACATTATCTCCATTTCATGTTTAACAGTTAGTGGATATAAATTTGTTTTTGAGAACAATGGTTGTTCGATATTATTAGATGATAAGATCATCACGAAAGGAACATTGCATAATGGTTTATTTATGTTAGACACCACTCCCACATATCATGAATGTAAATATGTCCAAAAGGAAACGAGATGAGTTGAACAGTGCATACTGTGGCATTGTAGGCTAGGTCACATCCATGAAAGAAGGATTCAAAAGTTGCTAAATGATGGATATCTAGATCCATTCGACTATATGTGTCATATACAACTTGTGAGCCTTGCATTCGTGGAAAACCGACCAAATCTCCATTTAGTAGGCTGGAGAGAGAGCCAATGAGTTGTTGGAACTCATACATAGTGATGTATGTGGACCATGTCAACTCATGCCATTGGAGGTTACTCCTACTTCATTACATTTCATGATGATTTCTCAAGGTATGGATATGTGTACTTAATGAAGTACAAGTCCGAGGCCTTTGAGAAATTGAGAGAGTATATAAGAATGAGGTGGAGAACCAGGTGGAAAGAGTATCAAAACTCTTCGATCGATCGAGGAGGTGAATACTTAAAAACACGAGTTTACTCGGTTCCTCAAGGACCATGGGATATTATCCCAATGGACACCTCCTTATACACCTCAGCTCAATGGTGTCTCCGGAAGGAGAAATCGTGACATTATTAGATATGGTACGCCCATGATGAGTTTCACGACCTACCCATCTCATTCCGGAGATATGTCTTAGAAACCCATAGCTTACCTTCCTGAACAGAGTTCCAACTAAGT
The DNA here is from genome assembly GCA_900464855.2 of Musa schizocarpa. NCBI lineage: Eukaryota > Viridiplantae > Streptophyta > Magnoliopsida > Zingiberales > Musaceae > Musa > Musa schizocarpa. The sequence goes on from LS990915.1 coordinate 32,459,707, forward strand.
CGGTAGTGTCTACACCATATGAGATATGGAAAGGGAAGAAGCTTTGATCTTAAGGTTGTTAAGATCCGGGCTGCCCCGCCCATGTTAGAAGACACAATCCCGATAAGTTAGAATCAAGGACGAGCGATGCAAATTTGTAGGGGATACCCCTAAGGAAACTTGTGGGTATTATTTCTATCATCTCGAGGACCAAAAGGTCTTTGTAGTTAAGAGCAGTGTTCCTTGAGAAGGAACACATTCTTTGACGGAGACAGGTGGGAGAATGATAGAATTGAGCGAGGTTGGAGAACCAAGCTCAAGCACCACTCTCTGACCCAAGTCCGTTGGGTACCTAATACACAAGTATCAACTTTACGGCAACGATAGAGTATCCCATCCTCCGAGAGATATGTGGGACATATTAGAGCAGAGGATGTAGAGGATATTGATCCTCGGAGACACGAGGAGGCTATTATGAGTATAGACTCGAGGAAGTGGAAAGAAGCCATGAATTCCGAGATGGATTCTATGTACTCCAATAAGGTTTGGAACCTAGTTGATGCACCCAAGGTATTGTACCCATCGGTTGCAAGTGGATCTTTAAGAAAAAGATGGGAGTAGATGGAAAGGTAGAGACCTATAAAGCAAGGCTAGTGGCTAAGGGGTATCGCCAAAGGCAAGGTGTTGACTACGTGAAACTTTCTCACTCAGTAGCAATGCTAAAATCCATCAGAATTCTATTGGCTATTGCAGCACACTATGATTATGAGATCCGTGAGATGGATGTGAAAACCGGATTCCTCAATGGGAACCTCGAGGAGGAGGTGTATATGATGCAACCCGAGGGATTCGTGTCTAAGAACTGCCCTTGATAAGGTGTGTAGGTTGCTTAGATCCATTTATGGACTAAAAGCAAGCTTCGAAGTTGGAACATAAGATTTGATGAGACAATCAGGATCTTATGACTTCGTTAAGAATGAAGATGAGCCTTGTGTATACAGAAAGATAAGTGGGGCGCTATCACCTTTTGGTGTTATTTGTGGATGACATCCTCATCATTGGGAATGACATAGGAATGTCATCCACAGTAAAAGGCTTGGTTATCTAGACACTTCTCCATGAAGGACTTAGGGAAGCATCTTATATCTTGGGGATTAGAATCTATAGAGATAGATCCAAGAGGATGCTTGGCTTGTCCCAGTCCCGGGTACATAGAAACTATTGTCAAAGGTTTGGCATTGAAAATTCCAAGAGAGGTCTCATATCGATGAGACATGGGATATCGCTTTCTCAGTATGTCCCCAAAGACTCGAGAAGAAAGGGCTTAACATGGATATGATACCTTATGCCTCAAAGAATAGGGTCTATCATGTATGCCATGCTATGTACTAGGCCCGATATAGCATGAGATGCCTCGAAAGTGTCACGAAAGTAGGTATCAAAGGATCCAGGGCTTGGAGCACTGAAAGCAATTAAAGTGTATCCTTAAGTACTTGAGAAGGACTAAGGATCTTTTACTAGTGTATGGAGGTAATAGCCTTAAGGTTGAAGGCTACGACTCAAGTTTTCAAATCGATGTCGATGATAGCAAAGTCAAATTCAAGGTATGTGTGTACACCTTGAATGGAGGGCAGCGATGTCTTTGGAAGAGTTCCAAGCAAGATACCACCTGCTTGATTTCGACCCGGAGGCGGATACATTGCTGCATCGGATGCGGCAAAGGGGAGGAGTCCGGGTGAAGAAGTTCATCACAGATTTGGGAGTCGACATGATAGCGACAAATTCGACTTCCTTATATTACGACAACTATGGGGTGATTACTCAAAATAAGGGAACCGGGTCCTCATGGAAGTGTTCGAGGGGAGGTTCCGGCTTATAAGAGAGATCGTAACCCGAGGAGATGTAGCAGTGGAAAGAGTTCCATCCGAAGATAACATTGCAGATCCACCGATAAAAGCCATTGTCTCATTTTGTCTTTGAGCGTCCTGTGGGTCCGATGGGGATCGAAACATAGGTGATTGGCTTTAGGTCAAGTGGGAGATTGCTAGTCATAGGTGCCCAAAAGCCAATCACGAGTGATGGCACGTGGTGACTTGATACAGAATCTTTTGCTTATTATATTTTGGCGTATATCACTTTATAACTATTGCATAAAAGCATATATTTATTGTGATGTCCTTGGATTTGTGCAATGGGAATCGGATCGTGATGAGATCGCGATAATGAGATCGATTCACCTTTAAACACATATCCTAAATAATCCCGGTCATAGGTTTCGAGAGGGACATCGTGATAACCTGATAGATCGGGTGTGTCAGATACCGTCCATATGATGGATGCGGTGGTCTCATAGCTGCTCGTGTAGGGACACTAGGGATACAATATAGGTGCTCATTGGAGAATGAGTTCACTGATTGATCCGCCTTACGGAATGTTGGATGGTTGATGATGCCTTATTGTCGGGGACGGCGATTCCGTAGTCCTAGTGGTGTATCTGGTCATTAGACTTGAGACACTAAGAATGTCCTGTATGAGTGCTCCACTCTTTGATACCAAACTTATAGGTTTGGCTGTCCCGCATCTAGTACAATTTTGGTCATTGGGAGTGGTAGTCGACCTACGAGGGCTATTGAGTGTCGACAGGAGGATCATCCACTCGGCGTCATGAGAGGAATATCCCATGTGTTCTTGCTCGGACAAATCGCGGCCGGGTCATTCATTAAGGTTAAGAGAAAGTTCTCGGAAGAATCGATTAGAGCGAGACTCGAGTAGAAACCGTATGGGTCGACAACACCATGCTCGATATACGGTCTCCAGGATATTAGATGGATGAGGGACTATAGGTACATGGTAACGAGGATAGAGCAGTCCAATGGATTGGATTCCCCCATCGTCACGGGGACTACGGTGTAGTGGCCTAGTACGTCGTAGTCGATGAGTCGAGTGAATTATTACAGAGATAATAATTCACCGAAGTTAGAAGGAGTTCTGACAGGTATGACTCACGGCCAGCTCGATATTGTGCCTAGAGGGTCACACACATATGGTAGGCATTGCGATGAGTAGAGAGGTTGGATATGAGATATCCGATTGAGCCCTTGTCTTATTGGATGCAGATCCAATACCCACTAGGGAAGGACCCATTAGGGTTTGACACGGGTCTCTATAAATAGGAGGGATTCATGACCTCATAGGCTAGAGTCTTTGCTTGCCTTTCCTATTTCCTCCTCCCTCTCCACCTCGGAGGGGCTGGAGTTTTGAGGAGGGTCGCCGCAACCCTGCTGTGTGGATCACCGCTAGAGAGGAGGACGCTTGACCTCCTTCACCCTCTCCTAAGGATCTGCAAGGAAACAGGATATACGATCTCCCTAGGTAACACAATCTCTATACGCAGTTTTGTGTTTTTATGGATTTTTACGACCAAACTTCTATCTAATTGAATTTAACATTTTTTGGGAATCGGGGATTTTTGTTTTCTTGTTCTTCCGCTGTGCATATGATGTCGCCCCCCATGATTTCCGAACACCTTGCCTATGCTAGTAGTAATAATTTTAAGTTGTTTCAAATGGATGTTAAAAGTATTTTTCTTAATGGCTTTATTTCCGAAGAAGTTTATGTTGAACAACCTCCCAGATTTGAGAATAATAATTTTCCTAATCGAGTATTTAAACTGACCAAATCTCTCTATGGTTTAAAAGAAGCCCCAAGGGCTTGGTATGAGAGACTTAGTTCATTTCTTATTGAAAATAATTTTTCTAAAGGTAAGGTTGATACTACATTGTTTATCAAAAATTTTGAAAATAATTTTCTTATTGTTCAAATTTATGTTGATGATATTATTTTCGGTTCAACGAATGAATCTCTTTGTGAATCATTTGCTAAAAGTATGAGTCTTGAATTTGAAATTAGTTTGATGGGGGAATTAACTTTCTTTTTGGGCTTATAAATCAAACAACTAAGTAATGATACATTTCTTAGTCAAACAAAATATGCTTTATATTTGCTAAAAAGGTTCAATATGGATAGCTCAAAAGCTATCAACACTCCCATGAGCACCTCCACTAAGTTATAAATTGATGAAAGTGAAAAAAGCTTCGATAAAAAAACTTATAGGGGAATGATAGGAAGTCTACTATACCTCACCGTAATAAGACCAGATATCATGTTTAGTGTAGGTTTTTGTGATAGGTTTCAATCTAATCCTAAGATATCTCATCTCAAAGCAGTTAAAAGAATACTTAGATATCTTAAAGGTACCACTAATCTAGGATTATACTATCCAAAATCCAAGAACTTTAAACTAATTACATATACTGATGCGAATTATGCTGGATGTAGATTAGATAGAAAAAGCACATCTGAAACATATCAATTTTTAGGACACGCACTTGTTTCTTAATCATCCAAGAAACAAAACTCAATTGCACTATCTACAACCGAAGCTGAGTACATTATAGCTAGTGCATGCTGTACACAAGTTGTGTGGATGAAAAACACTTTAGAGGATTATAAGATTCATCTTAAAAATATCCTCATAAAGTGTAACAACACAAGTGCAATATGTTTAATAAAGAATCTCATTCAACACTCTAGAACAAAACATATTGACATTAGGTATCACTTTATACGTGATAATGTCACTAATCATGATGTAATCCTAGAGTTTATTGATACAAAATATCAATTGGCCGATATTTTTATAAAACCTTAAAGTGAAGAATAATTTGATTTTATTAGAAGAGAATTAGGAATGTTGACTTGTCTGAATGTATGAATTTGTTAAATTTCATTTTTGAACTTTCTTGATTCTTTGATCACTTAAATTTGGTGCTAAAAATTTCATAATATGAATTTTACATGATAAAATTGTGTGCCTCAATAACATGTTTACTTTGATATTGGAAATTTTGTGCCTTGATGCTAAAAGTTTCCATAATGATGAGCATGTTATACCTTCAAGATTGTGATTTGAGAAGTTTCAATCATATATCGAATTCTTAATCTTTGAACACTACAAAGCACTAATGATTTTACCTTCATGAGTGGGATTGAAAAGCTTTGACAAAACATTCTCCGAATGCATGATTTTGTTATATTTCTCTTCTAGACTTAATGTAGTTCTTGATTGGAGCTTTCACGAGCCTATGTCATATCAAATTTATTTCATATCCATGCTCCATCACTAAATGATTTTTGATACATGGAATTAATTGACAAATGCATCTCTCATGGACTTATCTTTTGTGAATTTTTATTGAGAAATGGATAAGTTGGTTCTCAATGGCTTTACCTTCCTTACTTTCCTCCTTTATGCAAAGCCTTGATGATAAATAAAAGGGAAGAAGTAATGAAAGCTATCTCCTTAATATTGAGAACTTTTGAATGATACCATGTCATGAATGTCTGAAATTGTTAGGATCAAGAGCACTAAGAGGGGGAGGGGGGGTGAATTAGTGTAGTGGAAAACTTTCGATGATTAAAACTGCATTCATACGATAAAAGCGATTTTGGTAAGAAAGCCGATTCGTAAATCATTTTAACTTGTGATCAAGTGAGATGTAGTTAAAGCAAAGATATAAAGGTAGTTTATGATGGAAATCAGAATGTAAGCGCAAACTGAAATATGATGTTCATACGATAAAATCGATTTCTGTCTTAACGCTGATTCAGAAAATACTTAGCTATAAAACACATTCGTAAATGAGCAGAAGGCAGTAAGCTATTGAGGAGGTTTGCAGTAAAGATAAGATGCTCAAAGTAAATGCAAACCGAGATTTAGAGTGGTTCAGTCAATCTTAACCTACATCCACTTTTGGCTTCCTCCTCTGATGAGGTCACCGATGTCCACTAGAGGCCTTCCTTCAATATGCAAAGGCCAACCACCCTTTTACAGTTTCACTCCTTTTGACGGGCTTAGGAGACAACCCTTACAGAATTTTCTCTCCTCTCTTGAAAGATCAAAACTTGGAAGAAAAGAGGAAGGAGAACTTCTAGCCTTTACAACACTTTTGAGCTCTAAAATCACAGAGTAAGATCAAGCTTTTGATGCCCTTTCATGCAGGAAAGGGTGAGGTATATATAGGCCTCAAACTGGTTTGAATTTAGAGCTCAAAAATATCATTTCTTGGATTTCTGGGGTCCTGGCGGTAGTACCTCCTGACTGGGGTGGTACAACCATTTGGCAACTCGGAGACTGAGCCTTTGGGCGGTGCCACTGCCTGACAGGGGCGGTTACACTATCTAGTCTCGCTTGGAGACTAGGCCCAGGCGGTGCCACCGCTTGACTGGGGTAGTTGCACCGCCCAGTCTCGCTCGGAGATTGAGCCCAAGCGGTGCCACCGCTTGACCTAGGCGGTTGCACCACCCAGCTTTCCTGGGAGACCATCTCCTGGCGGTGCCATTGCCTGGCAGGAATTCTGGTCCGAATGTGTTGATGCATTCGACCAAATTTGGGTCTATCAAGGGCCCAATTGCCTCCAGATTAAGTTAATGGGATCACCTCCCATTCCTAACTTAATCTACATGCTAAGTACAATATTTCTTAAGACATTTACTGCAACTTGCTCCGGTGCGTCAATCGCTTCTTCCAGCGAGCTTCCGGCGAACATCTGATGAACCTTTGGCGATGCTCCGGCGGACTTCCGGCAAACTCCTGGACTTGCAACGATCCACTTGGCGAGTTTCGATGAGCTTCTTTGGCAACCTCCTGGACTTCTCGGATTTATTCCCGCAGAATCTCCAACGACCGTCCAAACTTCCGTCGAACTCTCGAACCCCCAACGTGATCATGGTCTTGACTCCAGCGTAACTCCTGCTGCATGTCTTTCTTCCATCGTAGTTAATCCTGCACATGTAAAATAAAACTTTGATCGAGACAATTAATCCTAAGCAATTAACCAAGTTGTCCGGCATATCATTGGTCCCTCGACGCTTCATCCGATTATTCGGCGCATTATCCTCTCTTGTGGCCTATTGCCCAATCGGCCAGTTGACTCCACAACTCCAATATCCTTGGCACAATACCCGCTCTTCTTGGCCCGATGCCCGAGTCCAGGGCCCAAAGCCTTCTGTCCTTATGTCAACTGATCCACTAGCCCGACATCCAATCTTCTGACATGTTCCTCCAACACAACATGATTTTTCTTGTTTTAATTGTCTCATTCTGATTGAAGCATCCTACGTCACTCAAAACGCAAATTAAAACATAAACATATATCAAGTGGTTTCATCATCAAAATACAAGATTCAATAGAAATATGATTGGTATGATTTTGTGACATGAATTTTTACCACACTTGCATTTATTATTGAATCGCGGTCCTTTTTGTTGATGACAAAGGGAGAGAAATATGTGGTAAATTGATGATAAATTGATGTATACAATTTAACTTGAAATGTTTGCATTATGATAAGATATCTAGAGCTTATCTTGTAATTTTACGAATTGATATCTTGTCATAGAATGAATTGCTATGAGTGCTATCTTTCATATTTCAAATATAAGACTTGAAAATGGATGTCATGCCTTAACATCATTTTCAGAAAGTTACATCATGATAGGAATCATGATGGGTGTATTGACAAGTTTAAATGAACTTAACTTATCAATATGTCTCTTGAATTGAAAGGTTTTGAATTCTAAAATGACTTTTCTCAAGTATGGCATATAGATAGGGGGAGTTAAGGTTAACTCCATCATCAATTGATTTTCATCATAAAAAAGGGGGAGATTGTTAAATCTTAGATTTTGATAATGAAGTCAATTGTCATTTGTTGATCTAATCTATATGTTGAGAAAAGTATGCAGGATTAACTATGATGATAGTAAGACATGCAGCAGGTGTTATGCTGGAGTCAAGACCAAGATCATATTGGGAGTTTGAGAGTTCGTCGGAAGTCCGGACGTTCGTCGGAAGTTCTGCGGGAACCAGCCGAGAAGTCCAAGGGCTTGCCATAGAAGCTTGTCGGAACTCGCCAAGAAGATCGTTAAGAAGTCCAGGAGCTTGTCGGGAGTCCACCAGAGCATCGTCGAGAGTTCGTTGGATCTTCGCCGGAAGTTCACCGGAAGCTCACCGGAAGAAGCGATTGATGCACCAGAACATGAATTATAGTAATGATATCTTAATTGCCATAGTTAGAGTATAGATTAAATTAGGATTGGGAGGTGATCCCACTAACTTAATTAGGGACCAACTGGGTCTTTAACAGACCCAAATTGGGCCAAATGGAACAGCCCATTCGGACCCTAAAATCCTAGCCGGCGGTGGCACTGCCTGGGAGACTCGGTCTCCGAGGATTTCTGGGTAGTGGTACCGCCCCTATCAGGCGGTGGTACCGCCTTTGTCAAGCGGTGGTACCGCCTGAGCTCGATCTTCGAGCACTATCAAGCGGTAGTACCACCCAGTCTGAGCGGTAGTACTGCCTAGTGCCCGATGACAAGCGATAGTACCACCCAATAATGGTGGTGGTACTGCCAGGACCCCAAAAATCAGAGAATGGACACTTTTAGGCTCCATTTTTGAACTCATTGGGGCCTATAAACCCACCCTTTCCTGCATGAAAGGGCAACAAAATTCTTGAAATATTCTTGAGTCTTGAGGCCTTAAAGTGTTATAAAAGTTAGAGTTCTCCTCCTTTCTAAGTGTTGAGATCATCCAAGAGAGGAGTGAAAACTTGTAAGGGTTGTCTCCTAAGCCCGGCAAAAGGAGAAAAGCTGTAAAAGGGTAGTTGGCCTTCGCCTATTGAAGGAAAGCCTCTAGTGGACGCTGGTGACCTCGTCGGAGGAGGAAGTCGATAGTGGATGTAGGTCACGTTGATCGAACCACTCTAAAATCTCGGTTTGCATTTACTTTGAGCATCTTTCCTTTATAGCAAACTGCCTCTCCTCCTTACTATGCTTTAAATACTTCTACATTTGCTTTGACGTAAAACATCTACTAAGATCGGCTTTCTATGAAGACTTTACAAAATCTATATTTTTTTCATTTGTGTGATTTATATTACTGCAAATCACCTTACTCCTCTCTTGCATTTTCACTTAAGACTTCAAGCTCAAATTCCTTCCGAAACGAATTGAGTTGAAATCATTCTCATTGAATCGACTTTAATCGAAACAAGGTTTTTGAAATAGCGAAAGTTTTTCGCTGCACTAATTCACCCCCCTCTTAGTGTGCTCTTGATCATAACAATTACTAGCTTGCATGATGATAAAACTTGAGATTATGTTTATAATGCAATGATTTGAAATTATATATCAAAAACTTGCTAAATGCACTTCTCCTTTTTATTGATGATAAAGGGGGAGAAGTTATGATAATGATAACGTATGGAATGATGTATGGATATTTTGATTATGCATGATTTTATTATGACATGTTGCTTGGATTTTTGAATTCAAGGGTTCTATCAATATGACATATTGATAGGGGGAATTAAAGTTAACTCTGACATCAATTTGTTGTCATCATCAAAAAGGGGGAGATTGTTGAATCTCGGATTTTGATGTGAAACCAATTGATGTGTTTATAATCTGATCTGCATTTTGAGCGATGTAGGAAGCTTCGATTAGGAAAAGATAATTAAAATAGGAAGAATATGTTGAATCTCGTATTTTGATGATGAAACCAATTGATAAGTGTTTATGATTTGATATATATTTTTAGTGACACGGGATACTTCGATCAGGATGAGACAATTAAAGTAGGAAGAATTATGTTGGGCCGGTGGAACATATTAGAAGATTGGATGTCGAGCCGGAGGATCCGTCGACGTATCGACAGAAGGTTTCGGGCCATGGATTTGGGCATCGAGCCTAGAAGAGCAGATATTGCACCAATGATATCAGAGTTGTAGAGTCAACTGGCTGATTGGGCAATAGGCCGTAAGAGAGGACGATGCGCTAAAGAGTCGGACAATGCGTCGATAGACTAATGACATGTCGAACAACATGATTCAAGCTTAATAATAATTGTCTAGATCGAAGTGTTTTTATATGTGCAGGATTAACTACGATAGCAAGGCATAAAGCAAAATAGAGTTCCGAAGTCAAGAACGCGATTTCGTTGGGAGTTCGAGAGTTCGTCGGAAGTCCAGATGTTCGTTAGAAGTTCTACCGAAATCAATTGAGAAGTCTAGGAGCTTGCCAAAGAAGCTCGTCGGAACTCGTCAAGAAGATCGTCGTGAAGTCCAGAAGCTTGCCGGGAGTCCGCTGGAACATTGCCAAAAGATCATCGGAAGTTCTCCGGAAGATCACTAGAAGAAACCTAGACTTATGGACTTGTTTAGCATAGGAAATGTCTTAAATTTCGTAATTAGCACGTAATTGGGATTGGAATTGGGCCAACCCAATTATGGGTCAGTTGGGCCAATATAAAGATTGTGTTGGGCCCAATAAAAGGCCCAAACAATGACCCAAGAAGGGGCACAGTCTTGGCATAGTCTTCTGTTGAATCTCGTATTTTGATGATGAAACCACTTGATATGTGTTTATAATTTAAACTGCATTTTGAGTGATGCAGGTCTACTCGATCAGGATTAGACAATTAACGCAGGAGAAATTGACGTTGCGCCGGAGGAGATCACGTCAGGATATTGGACGGTAGAAGGCTTCGGACGTCGGGCATCGGGCCAAGGAGAGCGGAATTACGCCAAGGATATCGGGGTTGCGGAGGTCAACCGCCGATTGGGCAACAAGCCGCAAGAGAGGACGATGCGCTGAAGAATCGGACGAAGCGCCAACCAATGACGTGCCGGGCAACGGAATGTCAATTCGCATTGTAATAATTGTCTAGATCGGAGTAGAGTTTTGGCTTAAGTGTGCAGGACTAACTACGATAACCAGAAAACACAAAGCAAGGATACTGGAGTCAAGTTCGATGGACGTTTAAGAGTCCGAAGAATCGTCGGAGATGCTACCGGAACCAACCGAGAAGAAATCGGGAACCTGTCGGAATTTTCGGAAGTTCGCCGATGTTGGGCTGATGGCCCATATTCAGCCCACAGCTCACACCCCCTCTTAACCTAACCCTAATTAAGATTAGGGGGGTGTGGTGGCTGCGTTTGAGAGGCAGATTAAAGCTATTAAAAGGCAGCAACGAGGCAGATCTTTGAAGCCACGAGATTCCAAAGAGAAGAAGGAGAACAAGGCAGAAAAGGAAGAGAAAGAAAGGGAAGAAGACAAGGACAACGCAGAGAGACTGTTCACAATCATCTAGCAGTGTTCTCATCTCAGGTTAGATCAAATCTACAATAGGCTCTTGCTGTGATTACTTGGGAGGTTTTAGATATTGTGGGCAGTAACGTGATCCTTGTATCCCAGTTATTCTCTTGTGGTTGTTGCTTGGGTTTTGGGCAAGAGATTGAGATTTGTATATTCATTATTCTCATAGTGAATTATCTCTAGTTTGCCCCGTGGTTTTTACCCTTCACATTGAAGGGGTTTTCCACGTATATCTTGGTGTTCTGTTTGATTGTGTTTCCATTTTATTCCGCTGCGTATTTTAGTCTTCTAGTATTTGTTCCTATACAAATGTTATTCCTGTTTATATCCCCATCAACTGGTATCGAGCGGGGGTTTTGGTGATTTAATTTTTTGTATTTGAATATGGAGGCCAGTAATATTTTCGCATGATTAGTTTGAATGGAAATAATTGGATGATATGGAAACCAAGAATGGAAGATCTCTTTGTATTGCAAAGATTTGTATGGACCTTTGCAAGGGATAGTGCAAAACCTACAACTATGATAGATGATGAGTGGAAGAGGTTAGATCGAAAAACAATTGGATTTATTAGACAGTGGCTTGATGATAGTGTATTTCACCATGTTTCTACTTGAAATTTCTGCATATTCTCTTTGAAAAAAAAATTGGAAAGTCTCTATGAAAGAAAAAACAACGGGCAACAAAGCTTTTTTTTGATCAGAAAACTCAGTGAACCTAAAATATAGAGAGGGTGCTTCTATTCTTTGAAAGCATTTGAATGAAATGCAGAGTATTACTAACCAGTTATCCTCTATGAGAATGTCTCTTGATGATGAGTTGGTGCATTGTTACTTCTCAGTTCATTACCGAAAGTTGGGAGACACTGGTGGTTTCCCTTAGTAATTCTGCACCAGATGGTATTGTCACTATGAGTCAAGTAACAAGCAGTTTGTTGAATGAGGAGTTGAGAAGAAAGAGTTCGGCAACATCTCAGAATGATTCACAAGCACTTATCTCAGAGAACAGAGGAAGGTCAAAGTCTAGAAGCAGTTCACGTATGGGTAGGAGCAAGTCAAGATCAAGAAAAGATATTGTTTGTTATAACTGTGGTGAGAAAGGACATTACAAGAACCAATGTAAGCAACCTAAGAAGAACAAGAAAAAGGGAAAAGAAGTGGAGTCTACAGAGTCAAAGGATAATACTACAACTATAGTGCAGGGTGGTGATTATTTGATTTTGTCTCCTTCTGATGATATTTTTTCTTGTGTGTGTCAGGATCTTGAGTGGGTGATTGACACAGGTGCTTCTTATCATGCTACACCACGGAGGGAGTTTTTTGCTACATACAAGTCTGAAAACTTTGGTGTTGTCAAGATGGGCAACTATGGCACAGCAGACATCATTGGCATGGGTGATATCCATTTAAAGACCAACCTTGGCTGTAAGTTGGTACTTAAGGATGTGAGGCATGTGGTTGACTTGAGGCTAAATTTAATTTCAGTTGGAAGACTAGATGATGAAGAGTATGAAAGCAGATTTCACAGAGGGCAATGGAAGCTCAGTAAGGGTTCTCTTGTTATAGCTAATGGAAAGAAATATCATACTTTGTACAGGTTGCAGGCTAAAGCTTATGGTGAGCAGTTAAATGCTACAGAGAAAGACTTCAGTATGGAGTTATGGCATAGGCGATTGGGACACATGAGCGAGAAGGGGCTGCAAGCTCTTTCCAAGAGAGAGGTATTACCAGATCCCCGTGAGGTATACATCCGAACCCTTGTATTGATTGTTTGGGTAAACAACATAGAGTTTCATTTGCTAGTGCTGCTTTGTCTAGAAAAAATGCATGCCTTAGACCGTGTTTTTATACAGATGTATGTGGTCCTTTGAGGACAAAACTCCCGTGGATCTGTTGATGTTCTTGGTATAAGTGGTGCACTTTATTTTGTCACTTTTATAGATGATTTTTCCAGAAAGTTTGGGCTTATGCTTTGAAGACCAAAGATCAGGTTATTAATGTCTTCAAAGAGTTTCATGCCGTGGTTGAAAAGGGAGACAGAAAGGAAATTGAAATGCATAAGATCAGATAATGGTGGTGAGTATATGGGATTGTTTAATGACTATTGCAGGTCGCATGGGATCCAACATGAGATGACAGTTCCTGGTACACCTCAGCATAATGCAATTGCAGAGAGGATGAACCGCACCATCATGGAAAAGATCAGATGTATGCTTTCACAGGCCAAGCTACCCAAAAGGTTTTGGGATGAGGCTTTGAGGACTGCAGTTGATGTGATCAACTTATCACCATGTACAGCCCTAGATGGTGATGTTGCAGAGCATGTATGGTTAGGGAAAGATGTTTCCTACAGGCATTTGAGAGTGTTTGGTTGTCGTGCATTTGCACATGTTCCAGATAATGAGAGGTCCAAGCTAGATGGTAAGTCTAAAGAATGTATTTTTCTTGGTTACTCACATGATCGGTTTTGGTTCAAGCTTTGGGATCGTAAAAAGCAGAAGGTGTTCAGGAGTAGAGATGTGGTCTTCTTTGAGGATCAAACCTTTGAGGATTTGAAGAAGAAGGCACCAGCCAAGACTTCAGAGAAGGATTAGCAGATTGTGACCCAGTTATTCCTCCAAAGATATCAGGGTGATGGGGAGATGTGCAGGGAAAATAGTGTAGAGCCCGATATTGATTTACCCCGAGAACATGTTGAGCAAGAAGAAGTAGGAGAGCAAGTTCCCCAGAACCTCAATTGAGAAGATCTTCTAGACAACGTCAACCTTCCGTAAGATACTCTGAGATGAGTATGTGATGCTTATCGATGCAGTGAAACCAGAGTTACCGTGAAGCGGTTGAGAGAGAGAGAGAAAGAGAAGTGGTTAGTTGCTATGCAGGAAGAGATGAATGCTCTTGGAAGAACCACACTTATGATTTGGTGCTGCTACCAAATGGAATGAAGGCCTTGAAGAACAAGTGGGTTTTAGGTTGAAGACTCAAGAATATTGTTCTCAACCAAAGTACAAAGCTAGATTGGTTGTGAAAGGCTTTTGGTCAAAAGAAAGGTATTGACTTTGAAGAGATATTTTTCCTGTTGTTAAAATGTCTTCTATTAGGTGTTGCTCTTGGTATTGTTTGCTAGCTGTGAGGACTTGGAGGTTGAGCAGTTAGATGTGAAGACGCCTTTCCTTCATGGTGATTTGGAGGAGGAAATTTATATGGAGCAACCGAAGGCTTCAAAGTCAAAGGTAAAAGATAATTTTGTCCGCAAGTTGAAGAAGAGCTTATATGGGCTAAAGCAAGCTCCAAGACAATTGGTACATAAAGTTTGATTCATTTATGACGTAAAATGGATACAAAAAAGAACGACTTCAGATCATTGTGTGTACATCAAATGGTTTGGTGAGAATTTTATTATTCTCTTACTTTATGTTGATGACATGCTTATTCTTGAAAAGATATGTCTAAAATTGACAAAGTTGAAGAAGGAACTGAGTGAGTCTTTTGCAATGAAGGATATGGGGCCAAAGAAAGCAAATACTAGGCATACTGATTTCTCGTGGTGTGAGGAAAAACAAGAAGATTTGGTTGTCACAGGAGAAATACATCGAGAAGGTATTGGAAAAGATTTAGTATGAGCAATGCTAAGCCAGTTGGTTCTCCTCTTGCAGGTCACTTCAAGTTGTGCTCGAACGAGTCAGTCCGTCAAGTGATGAGGAGAAGGAGAAAATGCAAAAGGTTCCTTATGCTTCAGAGTTGGAAGTTTAATGTATGCAATGGTATGTACGAGGCCGGACATCGTGATATGCAGATGGGTGTTACTAGCAGATTTCTTGCAAATCCAGGCAAAGAGCAATCAAGGCAGTGAAGTGGATTTTAGATATCTCGAGAGGAGCTCTAAGGTTTGTTTAAGCTTTGGAGGTGGACCACTGTTATTAACAGTTACAGAATGATGCAGATATGGCAAGAGATATAGATAATGAGGAAGTCTACTTCAGGTTATGTACTTACTTTTGCGGGGGAGTCGTGTCATGGCAATCCAAAGTTACAAAGGTGTATTGCTCTCTCCACCACGAATAGAATATATTCTTTGCTATAGAGGTATGCAAAGAAATGTTATGGATGAAAGAATTCTTACAAGAATTGGGGCTGAAACAGAAAATTATGTGGTGCATTGTGACAGCCGAAGAGTGCCATCCATTTGTGTAAGAACCCAATGTTTCATTCCAAGTCAAAGCATATAGATGTCGATACCACTTTGGATTCGAAATGTATTTGAAGAGAAGCGATTAAAACTTTGAAGAAAATTCATGAGATGACAACCGAGCAGAACATGTTGACGGAAGACCTTAACAAAAGAAAGGCGGGGAGATATGCTTGACAGTTGGTTGGTATGGCTTCACATTGAGGAGTCATGGGATAGCCTCCCTTAAATTTTGAAGGGGAGGTTGTTGGGCCGATGGCCCATATTCAGCCCATGTGGGCTTTATCATACACCACTCACCCCTCTTAACCTAACCCTAATTAAGATTAGGGGTGTGGTGGTGGCTGCGTTTGAGAGGCAGATTAAAGCTATAAAAAAGGCAGCAACGAGGCAGATCTTTGAAGCCATGAGATTCCAAAGAGAAGAAGGAGAACAAAGGCAGAAAAGGAAGAGAAAGAAAGGGAAGAAGACAAGGACAATGCAGAGAGACTGTTCACAATCATCTAAAGGTGTTCTCATCTCAAAGTTAGATCAAATCTACATGAGGCTCTTGCTGTGATTACTTAGGAGGTTTTAGATATTGTGGGCAGTAACGTGATCCTTGTATCCCAGTTATTCTCTTGTGGTTGTTGCTTGGGTTTTGGGCAAGAGATTGAGATTTGTATATTCATTATTCTCATAGTGAATTATCTCTAGTTTGCCCCGTGGTTTTTACCCTTCACATTGAAGGG
Source organism: Musa schizocarpa (assembly GCA_900464855.2). Taxonomy (NCBI): domain Eukaryota; kingdom Viridiplantae; phylum Streptophyta; class Magnoliopsida; order Zingiberales; family Musaceae; genus Musa; species Musa schizocarpa. Next base: position 32,475,820 of record LS990915.1, read on the forward strand.
GTTTTCCACATATATCTTGGTGTTCTGTTTGATTGTGTTTCCATTTTATTCCGCTGCGTATTTTGGTCTTCTAGTATTTGTTCCTATACAAAGGTTATTCCTGTTTATATCCCCATCAGCCGAAGAGATCGTCGGAGGTTCACGGAGATCACCGAGAAGGCTCGGCTACTCATTAAAGTCATCACAAGTTCGGGAGCTTGCTAGGAGCCCATCGGAAAAAGCTCGCCAGAACAAGACTCGACGTTCGCGGTTGAAATATTGCTTAGGATGTGTTTTGTTAAGTAGTTAACTTGTAATTAGGATTAGGATTAAGAAATAATCCTATATCCTGGTTAAAGGCCAACTGGGCCCAAAATTAGACTGGGTTTGGGCTAAGTTTGAAGCCCAACCAGTCAACCGAAAAGTTTGGCGGTGGCACTGCCAGACTGGGTGGTTGCACCGCCCAGCACCCGAGAGCTGGGCGGTGGCACCGCCTAGCACTGTCAGCGCCTGACACTGATAGGCGGTGGCACCGCCAGCATCGGGAACTCCACGAGAATTCAAATTTGGAGCCCAAATTTGAATCCTCTTGAGGCCTATAAATACCCCTCAAATCTCAGTTGAGATAACAACTTTTTGAGCAGCAATTGATTGAGAGAAAAGTCTTAGAAAGTCTTAGCAAGTCTAGTTTTCAATTTACTAGAAAGTTCTCCTCCTTTCTTGCTGAAAATTTGTAAGAGGTTGAACTGTTTGTAAAAGGTTGTAAGAGGGGTATTTGCCCTTCCATTTCAAGAGATTTGCTAGTGGAAGGTGGGAGCCTCATCGAAGAGGGGCCTCGCAAGTGGATGTAGGTCATTTGACCGAACCACTCTAAAATCGGCGTGATCTTTGGTTTGCATTTCATTATTGCTATTTACATTACTGCAAACCTTCTTATATGTTTTGGTTCCTTTTTACCTTTGCTGTGCATATTTAAGAATACGCTTTCAAGTTAAGCTTTTCAAGTTCCATTCTTATCGTACGAAAGATTTATTAAAACCAAAGTTTTAATCCGCTGCACTAATTCACCCCCCGCTCTTAGTGCTGCTCCGATCCTAACAATTGGTATTAGAGCTCGGTATTTCTCATTTCGGATTTTCACCCGAGAGAAATGGCTCTTCATGGCTTTCAAGAGGGCTTTTCGGTTGTTCGTCCACCGTTGTTTAACAGATTGGACTACACTTATTGGAAAACTCGAATGAGAGTTTTCTTGATTTCTATGAATTTGGATATATGGAATATTGTTGAAAATGGTTTTCAACTTCCCTCTAAACCGATGAATGAATGGTCGAATTTGGAGAAGAAATATTTTTCTTTAAACGCAAAGGCTATGAATGCCTTATTTTGCGCTTTAGACAAAAATGAGCTCAATCGGATTTCTACGTGCGAAACGGGTTTCGATATTTGGCGAACACTTGAAATCACGCACGAGGGAACTAGTAGAGTCAAAGACTCGAAAGTTAACATTTTATTGCATGATTTTGAGCTTTTTCAAATGCAACCAAACGAGACTATAGGCGACATGTACACCCGTTTCACGGATGTCGTCAATAATCTAAGAGTTCTTGGTAAATCTTTTTCGAATTTTGATCTCGTAAGCAAGATCTTAAGATCCCTTCCAAAAAGATGGGATTCTAAAATAACCACAATACAAGAAACAAAAGATTTAAATATTTTTCACTTAAAGAACTAATTGGTTTGTTGATGACATATGAAATGGTACACAATGCACATGATGAACAAAATCACCTTCCAAAGAACAGGAAGGATTTGGAACCCCGGACAAATGAATACCACTTGAGCAATGACTCAAGTGATGAGGACAATGATGAACTTGAACTTCGAACACTAAATCTTAATAAGTTTATTAAACAAAAATCTAAAATAAACAATGAACTTGAACGGAGCGAGAGGCCAAAGAAGAGGAAGGCAACCAAGGATGAATCAAGAACTTCCAAAGGTGAAACAGAGAATTGGGCTTTGACGAGCTTCGACTACAAGGTAAGTAACTCAACTCTCTTGAATTATTTTGAAATTACTTGATGTTTTCCATGATGTATTTTCTCTTTTCTTTTGAATAATTATTTTTCTTGAAAATTGTATGTTTTATGTTAATAGAATAATATGTTAGATTTAAATAATCATATATATGTGCTTGAGAAGCAAGAATGTGTATTTTGATGATTTCCATATTAACTTTCAATGATGATGCATGGTTTTTATATGGAAGGCTTGATGATATTTTTTAAACCTTGTCTTTGGTTTTCAAACATGATGTATGGTTTTTGACATAAGAACAAAACTTGAGCATGCTAATATAAAGTCAATCACATAAATTAAAACTAAAGAAGTTTTAGTTATCTATAAGAATCATTCAAAATTATGTTCAATGAAACCATTGCATAATGATGTAATGAAAATATTAAACATTTTGAAATCATGTTTTAGTGTCATGCATAATGATCATGCTTAATAAATTTCAAAATTATGCATATGAATCTTGTGATTTATGGATTATTGATTTTTACCATAATGAAAGTGCCTTATTAATCTTTGTTGTAATAAATCTTACACTTTCGGTTTTAAACATTATACATGTTTTTATTTAGTATAAGTGAAATAAAATCATATGAATTGAAACAACTAAAAAGAGGAAAATATTTTTTCCTTGAAAAATTATTTTTCTCTATCCTATTGATCTTGATGTTTATTATGATAAATCTATGTATACCATTTTGAATCTCTTGAAAGTAATGTTGATATTTTGGTGATTTTGATGATTTAAATTTGAAATGAGTTTTATCAAAATCATGATATTGATTTCTTGGAATAACATGAGATTACCTTTGATGATCATTTTGATTCATGGAATTTTGGATTCATGACTTGGTCTTACATTTGTTTATGAGATGGTTGAAATCTTTGTACGTTTGAATTCTTCCCTTCTCCTTTCAATTTATGCATGTTATATGTTAAAGATTTAAAACCATGTTTTGGTATCATGCATATCTAAGAAATATTAATGTGACAAATTGAATAAGTTGAAAATGAATGATGATTTTTCTCTTGAATATAACTTGTGATATTTTTTATATAAATCATCATTTTGATTTCTCGACATTCGATACATGAGATTTTATTATAAATCAAAATTTCTCATTAATCGATCTTCTACGATTTTACTTGATATTCTCTTGAGAGGAGATTTTCTAAATGAATCATGATTTTTCCTTGTGAGTTCTTGGAGTTATTACTTGATTTTTCTTTTAAAACAAGATCTTTCTTTGTACTCCTATGATTTTTCTTGATATTTTATTTAAAGAAGATATTTACTATATGAATCATGTCTTTTGGTATTCAAATGATTTTATCCTTCATGACATGATTTCTTTGTATTTATGGCTTGTATGGCTTGAAATGTTTTGGTATAATGCATGCAATGATGAAATATTCATAAAGTTAAAATGATGTATGCAATACTTATGATAATGATGTACATGATGTATTTATTGCATATGATGTGTATCATGAATGCTTTAAATGATGAGTGTTTGGTATCATGATCAACATGTTGATAAATGCTTAAAAATTTTAATGTTTGAGTATCATGTATGATATGCTTATTAATGATGATTGATTTATTTTTCGGTATCATGCATGAGAAATAAGGTTATTGAAATTGTGTATGTTTTAATTTGAATATATAATGATGCACAAATAAGAATGATACTTACCTTTGTCATAATATGAAAATTGATATAAGGGTCTTCCCTTCTTTTTGACAATGATAAAGGGGGAGCAAGAATTTCTAGCGTGGACATCATGAAAAGAGGCAAACTAACTAGCTTGCACAATTTAAGATGAAAGCAAAAAATTGCACTTCTCAAAAGAGAAGATGCAAATGTAACATTTGCCAAATTGTTTGCTTGCCTCATGTAAAATATTATCTCTTGCTAGTTTGGCATTTTTGCTAGCTTGTATGTTGCAAAACTTGATCACTTTTTTCAAACATTTTGCTAGCTTACACTTTTGCAAAGAAAGCAAAAAATGACACTTCTAGAAGAAAGAGCTTGTTATTTTGAACATCACAAGCTTGCCTATCTTAAGAAACAAAATTGCAAAAAAGTGCTATCTTGCCCATCTCAAGAAGCAAAACTTGCAACTTGCACATTGCAATAGGAAGCAAGAATTATGAGCTTACACAAGAAAGCTATCTTACATTTGCTTTCGAAATTTTTGCTAGCTTGTATATTGTGAAACTTACATATCGTAAACATTGCTAGCTTGTAGTCTAAAGAGAAGCAAAAAGTTGCTATCTCAAAAGAAGCAAATGTGCTATCTTGCCTATCTTAAGAGGCAAAAATGCTAACTTGCACATCTAGCAAAACTTGACAAATTTACATATTTCAAGAAGCAAGAGTTGCTTTCTTGAACATCTCAATATTGCTAGCTTGCATGATGTAGAACTTACTATCTTGAACATTACCAAAAGTGCTATCTTGTATGCTGTAAAACTTGCATATCTAAAACTTGATAGCTTGAATGTCCTAAGCATGATGCATTACTTGCTAAATTTTCTAGCTTCAAAACTACATGATGATAAAACTTAATATTATGTTTTTCATGCAATGAGTTGAACTTATATTACCAACACAAAGAATAGTTGTACTTCCCCTTTTTGTTGATGACAAAGGGGGAGAAGTATGTTGATGACATGATATGCATAAGTTATGCATATGTTCATGATGATGTGTTGCAAGTATTCATGATGAATATTGCAATGACTTGAATTCTGCTTGAATTCAAGGTTCTATCAATATGGCATATTGATAGGGGGAGTTTGTTTAAACTCCGAGAGTTAAGGTTAACTCCGTCATCAAGTGGTTGTCATCATCAAAAAGGGGGAGATTGTTGAATCTCGTATTTTGATGATGAAACCACTTGATATGTGTTTATAATTTAAACTGCATTTTGAGTGATGCAGGTCTACTCGATCAGGATTAGACAATTAACGCAGGAGAAATTGACGTTGCGCCGGAGGAGATCACGTCAGGATATTGGACGGCAGAAGGCTTCCGATGTCGGGCATTGGGCCAAGGAGAGCGGAATTATGCCAAGGATATCGGGGTTGTGGAGGTCAACCGCCGATTGGGCAACAAGCCGCAAGAGAGGACGATGCGTTGAAGAATCGGACGAAGCGCCAACCAATGACGTGCCGGGCAACGGAATGTCAATTCACGTTGTAATAATTGTCTAGATCGGAGTAGAGTTTTGGCTTAAGTGTGCAGGACTAACTATGATAACCAGAAAACACAAAGCAAGGATACCGAAGTCAAGTTCGATGGACGTTTAAGAGTTCGAAGAATTGTCGAAGATGCTGCCAGAACCAACCGAGAAGAAATCGGGAACCTGTCGGAATTTTCGGAAGTTCGCCGAAGAGATCGTCGGAGGTTCACGGAGATCACCGAGAAGGCTCGACTACTCATTAAAGTCATCACAAGTTCGGGAGCTTGCTAGGAGCCCGTCGGAAAAAGCTCGCCGGAACAAGACTCGACGTTCGCGGTTGAAATATTGCTTAGGATGTGTTTTTGTTAAGTAGTTAACTTGTAATTAGGATTAGGATTAAGAAATAATCCTATATCCTGGTTAAGGGCCAATTGGGCCCAAAATTAGACTGGGTTTGGGCTAAGTTTGAAGCCCAACCAGTGAACCGAAAAGTCTGACGATGGCACTGCCAGACTGGGCGGTTGCACCGCCCAGCACCCGAGAGCTGGGCGGTGGCACCGTCCATTGCCCGAGAGCCAGGCGGTGGCACCGCCTAGCACTGTCAGCGCCTGACACTGACAGGCGGTGGCACCGCCAGCATCGGGAACTCCACGAGAATTCAAAATTGGAGCCCAAATTTGAATCCTCTTGAGGCCTATAAATACCCCTCAAATCTCAGCTGAGATAACAACTTTTTGAGCAGTAATTGATTGAGAGAAAAGTCTTAGAAAGTCTTAGCAAGTCTAGTTTTCAATTTGCTAGAAAGTTCTCCTCCTTTCTTGCTGAAAATTTGTAAGAGGTTGAACTGTTTGTAAAAGGTTGTAAGAGGGGTATTTGCCCTTCCATTTCAAGAGATTTGCTAGTGGAAGGTGGGAGCCTCATCGAAGAGGGGCCTTGCAAGTGGATGTAGGTCATTTGACCGAACCACTCTAAAATCGGCGTGATCTTTGGTTTGCCTTTCATTATTGCTATTTACATTACTGCAAACCTTCTTACATGTTTTAGTTCCTTATTACCTTTACTGCGCATATTTAAGAATACACTTTCAAGTTAAGCTTTTCAAGTTCCGTTCTTATCGTACGAAAGATTTATTAAAACCAAAGTTTTAATCCGCTACACTAATTCACCCCCCCCCCCCTCTTAGTGTCGCTCCGATCCGAACATTTTCGAGGCTATGTCAGGTGGTGGTACCGCTAGTTTGGGCGGTGGAATAACCCCTAGCCGAGTGCCAAGCGGTGGTACCGCCCAGTGGTAGGGAGCCAAGCGATGGTACCGTTAAACTAAATGATGGTACCGCCCAGTGCAGTGTAAGTGTTAGATTGACACTAGCGGTGGTACCGCCCGAACCCAAGAAACCCAGGATAAGATGTTTTTATAATCTAAGTTTGAATCAACTTGAAGCCTATAAATACCCCTCTCATCCTTGGTTAATACACACAAGTACAAAGAGTTTAAAAGTGAGAAAATGCTGTAGAAATCTCTTGAGAGATCCCCTTCTCTAGCTTAAACTTAGAATTCTGTTTAGAGAGAAGTGTGTGCTTGTAAAGGTTGTCTCCTAAACCTATGAAAATGAGAATAGGGATGTAAGAAGGAGGTTGATCTTCGCCTATTAAAGGAAGATCGATAGTGGATGCCAGTGGTCTTGATGGAAGAGGAATCGGTGGAGTGGATGTAGGTCACGATGACTGAACCACTTTAAAAATCTGGTTTGCCTTTTCTTTTGTGCAATTTATCTTACTACAAATCTCCTTACTTGCTTACTGTTTTCAATACGTTTACGAATACGCTTTCAAGTTAACATCTTCTGAAATGGGTTTAATCGTAATAAGATTTTCAGAATTGACGTTTTTACCGCTGCACTAATTCACCCCCCCTCTTAGTGCTGACTCATTTTTAACAGTTGGTATTAGTGCCCTGTATTTCTCATTTGGTTTAACACCCAAGAGAAATAGCTCTTTTCGGCTTTCAAGAGGGTCACTCTCTCATTCGTCCTCCCTTGTTCAATGGGATGGACTACACATATTGGAAAACTCGAATGAGAGTTTTCTTGCTTTCTTTGGATTTGAACTTATGGAATATTGTCGAAAGCGGTTTTCGAAGGTCTTCTCTTCCAATGAACCATTGGAATGATTTAGAGAATAAGACTTTTTCCTTAAATGCTAAAGCTATAAATGCTCTATTTTGCGCTTTGGATAAAACTGAGTTTAATCGGGTTTCTACTTGTGAAACGACTTTCGATATATGGAACACTCTCAAAATCACACATGAAGGCACTAGCAAAGTTAAAGATTCAAAAATCAACTTTTTAATGTATGATTTTAAATTTTTTCGAATGAAACCAAGTGAAACCATTGTTGATATGTACACCCATTTTACGGATGTCGTCAATGATTTAAAAGCACTTAGTAGAAGTTTTTCGGATTTTGAACTTGTAAACAAAATTTTATGTTTTCTTAATAAGAGTTGGAATTCAAAAGTAATGGCTATTCAATAATCAAAAAACTTGAACCATTTACCAATTGAAGAACTTATAGGGTTTTTGATGACCTATGAAATGACGTACAATGCACGTAAAGAACTTGAGAACCACCTTCCAAAGAACATGAAGGATTTCAGACTTAGAACAATTGAAGACTACTCGAGCATAAGCTCAAGTGATGGTGAACTTGAACTCCTCATGAAATTTTTAAAACAAGAATCGAAAATTAAAAATGAACTTAAAAAGAAGAAGAAGAAGGCAACTTTAGACGAATCAAGCTCATCCGAAGATGAGGAGAAAAACAAAGGCAAGTGACAAACTATGCCTTAACAGTATTCGACAATGAGGTAAACAACTCAAATGAAACTACTTTAATTTATTTCGAAATTACATAATGCTTTTCATGAGTTATTCTTAAATTAGTGTAGAAAAATTATATATATATATATATTTTGAATTATATGTTTAATGAAAATACAAAAATAAAATTAGATCATGCTTACCTTTCTAGTGATTTTAAAAATAATCATGAAAATTACATGTTTTATGATAAACAAACAAAATGATTTTAATTAAAAATGTCATATGCTCAATGAAACCATGATTGATGAATATGCTTTATGTTTAATGATTTCTTTGGCTTGTATGCCTTATCATGATGAATATTTTGAAAATAAATATTTGTATCATACTTGATGATTTTTATGCATAAGGACTTGAAGTAATGATTTGAAATCATATATTTGGGAATTATGTGTTATACTTTTTGATCTTGATGATTTTTTTATCTTCCCATTTTAATCATTGATGCATGGTTTTGACATAAGAACAAATATTTGGGCATGCTAATATAAAGTTAATCACACAAATTGAAACAAAAAAGTTTAGATATCTTTAAGAATCATTCAACATTATGTTCAACGAAACCATACTTGATGAAAATGTAATGATGATTTGAAAGCATGCTTAACGAGTTTATACTTCGAACTTATGCATGATAGTTTTTGCAATCTTTTGAAGGTTCTTTTTTGGTGTTAATGAATGATGCATGGATTTGTCATAAAAGAAAAGAACATGCATGTATGAAATCAATCAATAAGTTGAAACAAAAGGCGGAAAGCATTTTTTTTAAAAAATTATTTTTTCTCTATCTTATCGATTTTTCACTAAGAGACCAATAAAATTATTTATGCCATTTTGAATCTCTTGAAAGAAATATTGAGATTTTGATGATTTTGACGATTTAAATTTGAATGAGTTTTATCAAAATCATGATCTTGGTTTCTTGGAATTACTTGAGATTTTTTTTAATCAAGATCTCTTCTTTGTACTCCTACGATTTTTCTTGGTATTTTACTAAAGAGGAGATTTTCAATGTGAACCATAAGATTTTATATTCATGAATTGAGATCTTGTTCTTCTATAAGATTAAATGAATTTTATCTATATCATGATCTCCTAAGAATTCTTTTTGTTAATTATTTAAGAGGAGATTTGTTAAAATGGATCATGGTTTCTCTTGATTTCTCGAATTTTAGACTTGATCTTTCATTTTTTATGATTGAAATAATGATTGAAACATTGATGTAATTAAGAATGATGATTTGATATTATGCATGCAATACTTCAACTTATGATAATGTTGCATGCAATGATGAAATATTCATGATGAAAAATTATTTTGACATTCATGACTTGAATTTTCATCTATGCTATTTACCTTTATCATGGTTTAGAAATTGATGTAAAAGAAAAAAGAGATACAAAATTATATTCTTCCCTTCTTTTTGACAATGACAAAGGAAGAGATAGCTAGCTTGCACAAGTCAAGAAGTTGCAAAAACTTGCTTGCTTACTTGCACATCTAAAGAGAAGATGCAAACGTACTTCATGTAGCTTGCTTCATGTAAAACATTATATCTTGCTAGCTTGTTATCTTGCATTATTTTTCAAAAATTTTTCAAAAACTTGCTAACCGTCATACTTCAAAGAGAAGTAACACTTGCCAAATTGCTAGCTTGCATATTGTAAAATAATGATAAATTTTGCTAGCTTGCACTTTGCAAAGGAAGCAAAAATTGTACTCTCAAAAGAAAAGAAAGAGCTTGCTATCTTGAACATCACTAGCTTGCCTATCTTAAGAAGCAAAAATATAAACTTACAAAATTTGCAATCATGCACATCCTTAAAATTAATGATGATTTAGTGATTATGCATGTTGTAAAGTGATATAAAATCGCTAGCTTACACACTTCAACAAAAAAACTATCTTGCATTTGCTTTCAAAATTTTTGCTTGCTTATATGTTGTAAACTTACTATCTTACTACCTTGCATATCTACAACTTGATAACTTGCATGATGTGGCACTTGCTAAATTTTCTAGCTTACATATTGCATGGTGATAAAACTGAAGATTATGTTTATTATGTAATAAGTTGAAATTATATTCCAAACAATTAAAAGTTACACTTCTTCTTTTTGTTGATGATAAAAGGGGAGAAGTATGATATTATGTATAAGATTATGATAATAAAGTATAAGTCTGAGGTCTTTGAGAAATTCAGAGAGTATAAGAATGAAGTAGAGAACTAGACTGGAAAGAGTATCAAGACTATTTGATCAGATCGAGGAGGTGAGTACTTAAGTACATAGTTCAATTAGTTCCTTAAGGACCATGAGATTCTATCCGTATGGACACCTCTTTATACACCTCAGCTCAATGGTGTATCTGAAAGGAGGAATCACATACTAATAGACATGTTGTGGTCCATTACGAGTTTTGCCGACTTACCCATCTTATTTTGGGGAACAACCTAGAGACCATAGCTTACCTTTTGAATAGATTTCCAATTAAGTCGGTAGTGTCTATTATAGAGAAATCTAGGAGTGACATCAAATGCGCAGTGGAAGAATAGAAACAAAAAATCCCCAAATTTTTCATAAATTGTGTTCATTGTCATGCGAAGATTGGTGCACAAAATCTATAAAATCAAAATCTGCGTATATAAAATATTATGTTTTACCTAGGGAGATCATATATCCTTAATTCCCTATAGATCTGTATGAGAGGATGAAAGAAGTCAAATGCCCTCCTCTCTAGTGGTGATCCACATAATAGGGCTGCAATGACACTTTTCAAATCTCTAATATGCTATCTGAGAAGGAGAATGGGAGAGGAGAATAGGAGGTGGCAACCAAAAGACCTCTAGCCTATGAGCCTTTGGTTACCTCTTATTTATGGAGGTCCCCTATCAACTTAACCCTAATGGATCCTACCTTATTGGGTATGGAATCTCCATCCAACTACCCAAGTCTCTTAGATTAGTAGATCTCTATCCAATAATCTCTCATTGGCTCTTATTTGATCTCGTCTATATGATCCAATAATTCAGAGGCTTATTGGAT